>DWTT01002021.1:0-10621 GCA_018250895.1 Carterocephalus mandan | reverse complement strand
AAGTCAGTCACAGATGTGTTGCTACCCTTGAGGACTAAGATGGTCGCCTCTAAAGAAGTGTAACCGGAATCCACACCGTTTGTGCTAGTTCCGTGCTCAATGCATGTTCAGATCTCGCTTCGGGCGTTCATGCCAGTGTTTACTAGTAAATAAACACGTTTGTTGCACGCTAAGTCATGTGTTATTATTTTGGTTCTATGGACTGATAATACGTGAGATTATAGGCAATTGAATAAGCTATGAATTACTATGAAGATAGAGTACCATATTGAATTTAAGTACTCCTAACTAAGTTCCTGCTTCTAGTGCTATTATTTTACAACTTCACTTCGTTCTGTAATTGCTAAAGAGTAATTTCCTCACATACCAATTACACGCCGCAAACAGACAGCGAACGGTAATGATTCCCTTGTACTCGTGTAAAATTTAAGTCGACACAAATAAATTACCTTAGTGCTACATTAAATTGCACTCTATGTTGTGTTAATACGGTTGGATATTAAATAGAAGAATTGGTACAGAACTCCATTGTATAAACAGTGAGAAAATGACATTTGCTGGTTAAAACTGCATTGTTTCCTCAAAGGAAATATTAAGGAAGGTGAAGTTTTTAGTACATTAGGTAATGTAGAGTCTATAGTGACTCTTTGGAGTGCTTAATGCTTTGTGTATGAATTATGTTGCATTATTTAAAATTATTTGAAGTTTTTTGGTTATAGCGGTACCTAAGTAGAAAGAGGATGCTTTGGCTGTTTAAGAAGCCTTCTCCCATTATAATAATCAATTGCACATTAGCACTCATTTTTCTCAATTTATGAAATCGCACTTAACATTAGGAAAGTTATTTGTGAGTTCCACTTGAATTTGAACCCGGACCGCTCGAGTAAGAGGCGAGTTAGCCTCTGGACTATCAACGGATAGAACACACATACCTTAGAAAAATCATAGGTGCAAGCCGCTTGAATTTGAACCCAACTCTCGAGTGAGAAGCGAGTTCGATAGCCACTGGGCAGTCACCGCTGTATAGTGGTGAAACTAACATTGGTTAATTTATGAGATACGAACTATCCGCGACCAATAAATTAAATAGCACTGGCTAGTGGGACGCTGTAAATTAGAACGTTAATGAACCATTAGTTAGAAATTAGCGAAATTACACGACAGCGTGATGCACTATAAGTGCAATTTGCGGCCCATTGCAGGATGCTTTATATTATCAGCATCTCATGTATCTATATAAGTCTTACAAAGGACGAATTACATATTTTAATTAATTATATTTTAATTTAGGAACGAGTAATATAACCTAAACATACTGCACTGCACACCCACTCACTTGAGTTAACATTAATAAATCAGTAACTTTATTAATAATTTTACTAAACTATAGTTAAGCTCCACTTGATTTGAAAGTTCTGAAGCAAATTCTCAAGGCAAATTAGTACACCTATTAGGTCTTATTAGTTGGTAACTATGTCAGCTGAATTCCAGACATTTGTGGAATGAGAACACATTAATTGGTAAGTATTTGATTACGCAGTTAAACTTAAAGAATATTATCTCACATTATGAAATTTATAGGTTATATTATGTACAAAGATTAATCAGTGAGATTAATGATTAAAAAATCACAACAAAAATGTACCTACTCAATGACAACTTCTGTTATAATTTTACGTGACGTCATGACAGTTAACCTATAGGTATGTCATTACTATTCAATCGTATTGTTTGTTGTACCATATAAGTACGCTAATTATAATATTAGTGCGTGTAGAAAAATCTTCTACACCTTTTTAAGATAATTATGGGGACGGAGAAGTATGAAATATTTCGGCATAGTTAAAATTTACAATTATGAAAAAGATAAATATAAAGATAAGGCAAAGATGGAGAAACCCACAAACCATTTATATGCAAGACGTGTTAATTACAACAGCTTTTTGCAGAAGAGTGTATGTTATGGGATGTCCTTATGTTTAAAATTATAACACGACCATGAAAGTGTGCGTTGTATGAAAGTACTCACATATTTAAGGTACATCGATCTCGAGCAAACCAATGGAAATTTGTACCTAATTTCTAATTAAGTACCATCCAACTATTACTCAGTATTATGATAATTACATTAATAACATTTGAAACTAAATTAACTGAGGCAAACGCGTGGCAGTTAATTAGAGATCTCATAACACGTAGTACACCCTGTAATTACATGCCACGGATATTTCCCTGCTAAATGAATCTGTACTTTAAGCCCAAATCAGAAGATTCATCTTTCAATACCATTGTGATATGAACGGAAAAGTCTGTATTTGAATATTAAATATTTATTTCCCGCCACCGGCTATGGTTACTGATGTTATTGAAATAAAATTTTAATTGGTTGTTTTATTAGCTTTACGACGAAGTTCAAATGAAGTGATGTTAATGAACTTAAGCTCTGTTAACTGAGTAACTTTTGAGTTAGGAACTTAAATTTTATTAAAGTTTTTGAGTAGGAACAATAAATGAAATGATACAGCGTTTCGATTCCGGAATACGTTTATAAGCAATTCGGATGCGATAGTAATCCTTCTAATAGGGGAATAATTAATAATATAAAAATTATATTTTTTTTTTACGATATATGAAAATCAGAATATCTGGATGTTGAACTGCTTATGGCTCTCATTCATGCGAATACCTCAGAACAGTTTTAAATGAAACTTTAGATTTTGCTTAGTGTCCTGCCAATACTTTGTTTCCTGGATTCTCTAGAGATGCATATTTAGGTGTTTGTAACCTATTATGTGTTACTACCACCGAAATTAATCAAGATAAAACGATGAACTGGACGTATACCCCGTACCATAATCTTGGCCGCAATCTTGCAATATACTACAAGATATCTCGTCAGTACGCGTCGATATTTGTTAAGGCACTATACGTTTTCGACACGTTACATTATCGATAGATTTGATTACAACTAAAACGAGCGTTTCACTTCACTAATTACTATAGTGTGACGTCACATAGTAGGCGGGACTTGCGCAGGGCTGACGAAAAAAGTGACTCGTATCGTTCGTATCAAAATATGTAGTAATACGTGATCGCCGTTCTATCTTGATTAATTTCTGTAGAACGGTTAAATTTAATTGACCGCGACTCGTCACTGAAAACTCATGTTCGTTTGTCGGGTTGGTTGCGGGCAAAAGCAAATAAAGATCAACACATGAAAAATGTTTGCAAGCCCTGCCAATGGATAAAAAGCTACCGATACTAAAAAATATCGATTTAAACTTATATCCAGACTTCTTTCTCGTGCATATAATTGGTTAGTTTTTCAATTTGTGCCCCGTTCACGCTAGAGCCTTACACCATTAAGGTCAGAACTTCCTAGTCTTAGCTTTTAACTCTTCTCGTTAAAAGCTCTTCAGAGATCTGCCAGAGGAAAAGAGCCCCGAGAAAAATCTCTAGCTCCGTTTTATAAGGCTTTGTTTACACAGTTCGTATCTCGTCACAAAGCTGCTTTTATCACAGAGTCACGAGACAGATAAATAACCAAGGATAACTTCAGGTGTCGTCAGACTAAGGCACGTACGTAAATCTAATTAGAAAAACATTTCTAACTAGAAAATCACAGTAAATCGATGTTTAGATTTGTGTCCTGTGTATGGCAATAGGCTTACTGAGATACATACATAGATATTTTAAAATACATACTCAAATAAATAATATTAACATCCAAAGACAAAAAAAAAAAAGTTTTCGTCACATGAATATTTGTCCTGCCTGAAATACAGGTACGTAATATTATGTTATGTGTAGGTATGTTATATAGTGGACGCCCGCAGCTTCGCTCTCGTGGAATTAGACATAACAGCTTCATTTACACCTAGTAATATTATATATATAGCCTATGTCACTCAGTGAAGATGCAGCTTTCTAATGGAAAAACATTTTTGAAATCGGTCCAGTAGTTTTTGTGTTTTAACATTACAAACACATGTTTCCTCTTTATAATATTAGTATAGATAGATAGATAAACGATTTTATCGACAATAAGTAGCTATGTATTCAGGATAGTCAAACTACGATGTAAGTAAGCAAGCCCAGGCAGGTAAATATTTAATTCCGCCGGAGCAAACGGGCCCTGAAATGTTCCATCATTAAGTGCAATTACAAAGCTTTCCATTAACTAGGTACCAAGCACGCGATACTATTTACAGAAGCCAAAAATTAAGATTCACGAAGTACGTACCTAAATACTTCTACTAACAATTTACTAACTGGTATTTTACTTACAATCCTTGTCCCATTCCTCTTTATATGTACTTAATGATTTTAAAAGGCTTTCGCTTTTTTTTTTAATTCGATCCTAGCAGTTCAGCGTAACCAAAAGTTCAACATTGAATAAAACCGTTGCTGCGTGCTTTGCTGATTTTATGCCTGTCTGTTATGAAAGGGATGGTAAATTATGATACCTACCTACTAATATTATCATCATAATTATCCAAATATGCATAAACCGTCACATCGGGTGACGAGTACAGGCGATAAACCGTCTAAGCCGATTACCCGGACCGCCATTCAATTTGGCGGGAAATCTCCGCACCTCGTCAGGTCTCCTTTGTGCGAACGGAAATTACACTGCAGCTTTGCGCGTTTTTAGGAAATATGCGAGGCCATGTGTAGACAACTGCGTTTCTAGGGAATATGCGAGGCTTTGCACAAACAACTGGGTTATAGCAGAGTATAGATACCTTACCTGTTCGTAGAGAATAGCGTTTGGTTGGTAATCGAGGTTTACTATTATTAAACATCCGAGTCGTACCTATTGGGTCTTTACCGTCGGCCTCATTCACAGGCTCAAAGTCGCTCATCTATGAAAAGAGCTATGCTCGGTATTTCGCTACGAGGCAGGTAATGATGAAATCCGTAGACGTACGTACCGATATAGCTAATCGAGTTGGCAAGCTGAAATCGCAATGGGCTGGTTAAACAAATGCGTAACTTGGTCGAAGACTTACGAGTACCTTCGCGCAGAACCCCATGATGCGGGATGACGAATACTGTGCGGTTGATAGCAATACCATAGTATAAAGAGTCTTCGCTCCGCTCTAGTAGTCTTTATACTATGGCAATACTGTGTTATTTGTACGATCATGCGAAGTCGAAGAACAGAGCACGTTATCTGGACGCGCGCTCGGCAATTAGCTATACGAGTTGTCACCAAGCTACATGGGGCGCGCTCGTAGGCCTTACAGCGGTTTTTTTATAAAATCGACTAAATTATCAAACGAAGATATTTCGGAACTACAATTGATTTCGAAAACGCGGGCGGTATTTGAATCAATTCTATTTCTCAAAGGGGATTCGAGAATGGTTTACATTCACAATTTAGTCCACTGGAAAATGTTTTTTAAACACGATTTTAGTGTTTTTGTATGAACAATATCCAAATATTTTAACCGTCGTACATTGACAGAATAATGTTTTCATATGGCAGAACAACGTTTTCGGGGTCAGCTAGTATATTATATGTATATATTTAATCAGTGTGATTTGAAGATGAAAGAATAATTACCATGTTTATTAATATTAAAAACAGAAGTTATAAAACAAGCAATGGCATTTACCCCATGACCTGCCAACCACGCTTTCAGAGCTTTTCACCGCAACAATTCAATTTTGCCACGCTCAAACTTTAAAAGCCGTATCTTGATTATTACCATCATATAAATTCACAGTCGATTTTCAATTTAAACCCTATCCCATACACTGAAGGTTCAAAGATTAAATTTGAATAGTAAATAAAACTTTGACGGGGCACATAGCTACACTTACCCATTTTACTGTGGCTCATTCATAAATAAAGACTGCAGGTGACGGGTCTTTGATCTTCGAACATCTTTATATGTTTTCTAATATTTCGTGAAGATTAGGCTAGGGAACGCTCGTAATGCCAAAATATTATGTGTTTGATGTTTCGATAAAACATGATGTTGTATTTACAGAATAGGTAATTTCTTCGCTCGATGGATATTCAAGTTGAGAACGGTAGCGTGGCGGCGTCTCTAATCCATATAAAATTGTTATTGTAGCAAAGTAATTCTGGCGAATTAAAGTACAAAAAACATGTATCTTTAATGTGTTAAGTCTGTTTATTATTCATTTCCGATCATTTGTATCAAAAACTTATGTAAGTAAATAAAATTATACCTAAAATTATTAGTTAGGACTAGTGGACGAACCGCAGCTATGCTCGCTGGAATTAGACATACATAACAATAGTTTCGTTTAAACCTAGTAATATTATAATAATATAGCCTATGTCACTCAGTGAAGATGCAGCGTTCTAATTGTGAAAGATTTTTTTAAATCGGTCCAGTAGTTTTTGTGTGAAAACATTAAAAAAAATCTTTCCTCTTTATAATATTAGTATAGAAGTATTATATAGGGTGATAACTCACTAATTAATAATGGAATGTTGCCCGAGGCTCCTCCATAATGATTTCGAAGGCATTTGAAGTCTGCCCGCACTTAGTCAATATGATGGACTATGCTCTTTTTCCGAACGTCTGGTCAATCCCATGTTTTAAAAAAAAACTTTAATCTATTTTATCTAATGCAGAAGCACAGGGATGTTGACTAAAAAAGTTTTTAAAAAAAATTGTATTATTTTTGCCCCCGGTCGTGTTCTAGGGATTTTCGCACATTCATCCACCCTCGCCGGCGCGTCCCGCAGATAATTTGCATGTGGCGCTCAGACTGTTAGCAGATTTTAAAATTAAAACTCGGACTCCTACTCGTTTGCGTACCTACAACAATAGATTTTTATTTCTACGTACTAATCTTATGACATGTATGTTTATTTTTGATTATATGAAATCATATGGATTTGGGTTATGTAGGCGGTGGTGAACGGGTAGAGTACTTAATAGAATCACGTCCATGGAGTCCAGGGATTGAACCCAAGACCTTGAGCTTAACTAGCTTCTGCAGATAAAATTATAAGGTTATAACTGCTTCTGGATGACATATTTATTATGTGATTACTTATTTTTAAATATTTCTTTGTTTAGTTGTGTGTAAATATTTTAAATACGGGTACCTACTAAACCAACGGTTTTAGTGATTAATTGACAAATATAACTCACAAATTGATTGAATTAACCAATATAATTAACAATTAAATTTTGCTGCAACGGTTAAGCAAAACACCGAAAGGACACAACCATCTCTTGCGTCCTGCTGGGGACTTCGGAAGACCGCAAATTCCGCAAATTACGACTTAACGCGAATTAAAATTAAGTTATAAATTGATATGTATGTTCATGTGTTCTGTTCATCGTTCGTGTTAGTCTTTGAGGTATTTATTTTATGGGCCTTATTGCCTGAAATAAAAGATATTTTTATTTTTTATTTATTATTGTCAAGAGCCACGACTTTTGCTATGTGACAGCGTTATCCAATAATTCTTTTAATTATCATCTGCATTTAGTTTAATTTGATTAACCGCGCCTGACCATATAATAATGGTTCAGCTTAATACTCCGCGTCTGAAATTATTATTCAGTTATTCTGAAAAACCAATTTTATAAACCTCATATTGCTAATTAGACATAATAAACACAGGTGGATTTGTATACAGATATCAAATTTGTACCGAAGCTCTGAACTAGCTGTCTGTGCGTTGCGTCGGCTTTGCCGTATATTTTCCGGATCGAATTCCAAAACGGCATATCTAATAAACTAGACATTGAAAATTGACTTTTTGTGCTTTAGCGAAAGAGATTACTTTAGGACAAAAAATATAGGATTGATAGAGTTGGCGAATCCAACCCTTGCCAGTCTGAAGAGTGCGAGGCGTAAGGGCGGCAATTATAAATGCTAGCTTTGATCTGGCCCAACAAGTGTTATGATAACTTGGATAACAGAAACTACAACTGACTACAACACTAACTGTTCTTCTCTTCTTACTAGCTTATTGTGCGTTTTCATGTCCGGGTTACTTTGCTTTGTTTTAAGAACAGAAGGAACAGAAGAACTTCATAAGAAAGGTATATCATACCTTTTCTATTCTGGCCACTTAACCCTATTGAAGCCGCCTGTCGATAGTGGAACACTGTGTTGTAGCTTAGTTTATTTCTTATAACTTTTTTTATTTTAAAAAATATTTTTATTGGAAGACATTCCTTATGTGACTGTGTTAGCTGGCGAACTTTAAAAACCTAGATTCTATTGAAGGCTTTATTTCAATACCTTTCTATTTGTTAGGTTTTAGGTTTATGTAATCCGCTGTTTCCATTATCTTTCAGTTTAATATTGCGACAAGCTAACTAAGAGCCTTTAAAAGCGCACAAAGAAAGATTATTGCGTTAAATCTCTGGCGGTGCAATATCCGCTACTTTGCGTTCGCGACGTCTCTTAGCCTTCAGTTAGTATGCACTTTTGAAGTTTAATTTAAATTTAACTTTGAAGTTTTTTTTTATTGTTAGTAAAAAAGGTTAAGGCTACTCTGTTGTTTATTAATCGAGGTATTAGAATCTGTGTACGGTATTATTAGTTTATGAAAAGCGATCGAAATATATATCTATGGCAATACCAATGATTTTTCAAAAATAAATGCGATTTAAGAATTGTATGTAACGTATTGGCGAGGAAAACATCGTGAGGAAACGTTGTCAAAGGCATGTGACATCTGCCAATTCGCATTTGATCAGCGTGGTTATGACAAAGATAAAAATATATTCACATCACATCTGACTTCCTTTTGAGAACATTATTATTTATATACAGACGACATAAGAACGGCGGGAAACCGTTGGATTCAGAAGACAATGGATCGGTTGGAGTGGCGGTGGTTGGATTATTTAGGTACCACGAACTTAGGAAAATAAATGACCTAATTTTTTTATACCTAATTTTAGTAACTTCATAAAATAGCTATCCTAATACTTATTATTTTATCATAATTATCGTTACTTTATAAAAATTATTTTAAGCACAGTGCCTAAAAAATTTTAGGGACTCTTTTAATGTTGCCAGAGTCAAAATATTCATGATTAAAATGAGCATTTGATATGATGGAATTTTAAAAATGATTTTAGAATGCCTTAATTTACTCTTGTTCGGAACTAAGGAAGTTGAGAGTTAATTTTTTTAAGTCCAACATCACTAAACAAGCTTTCAATGTCAATATAGATTTAGCGCGCCATCTCTTAGTAACCTTAAAAAGTTCTAAGCTAGTATGCTACTTAACGACATGACTGTTGTGTAGTTACCAGCGCCATCTTTAATTTGATTTTAAAACTTCTGAGTGGATGTGAACAATGTTATTTAGTAGTGTTTAACTGTGACAAGAGATGGCAGTTTAGCTTAAGCATTACCTAGCGACATCTGTTTTCATTACGTACAACATTTTGTATGGCGAAAACTTAACTTTCCAAAAGCTTACCTCCAATTCCTTATAACAACCCGTAAACAAACGTATATACGTTCTGTCAGCCGGGGCGTAGCGGGTGTGTTTCTCGTTTTCGAATGTTCTCAAACTTTAGGTGGAACATAAATGTAATTTTCTCTTCGATCCTTAAATACATTAAGTAGGTATACCTAGTTAGTTGTCTGGAAGACATCCCTCTAAGCGATATGACCCAGTTTTTCACCCAGATGTTTTTTAATCCTGTGTCTTTCTTTTTGGTGTACAATAAAGTATTTTTGTATTGTATTCTAAAATATATGTTTTTTTTTTCAGAAAATTATTAAGACACGACCATAAGACTCTTGCAGAGGACCACTAATGTAAGTATAGAGTACTAAATCTATGAATGTAACTGACACGGACAAAAAAATCATAATAAAATATAACGATGGTATTTATTATCTAGTAATCCTTTCATAATCATTCTCTCATCTCGTCTATTCATAACACTATGAATAAAATCGTGTTGATATCGATAGCCTCCGCATACCTCGCGCCATTTATGGTACAGAAGAAGATACATTACCGACAAGGTCAACACTATCGGTAAGACGTATCTACGAGTATCTAATAGACTACTGCTATTATTCTTGTATCTTGTACTTATTTTCACATTATTCTAACTCAAATACTAGTAAGGTAACCGGTGTGTAACTCCTGTAAATAATACATAATAAGATGTTGGTAATTTCTTACGAATTTCCTTATTTTCTGTATTGATAATAAATATTAATGTTATATCAATGAGAATACAGTGTAAAGTCTTTGGATACTACACTGTAATAAACTCTGTGGTTGCAGACGTTGCAGTGCAATGCGTTTTTTTAGTTAATTAATTATTTTATAAGCAATAATATTATATGCATTACGTTATAGGTAATGTTCACTTTTTCGTTTACTTTGTACACCTCTTTCATTTATTTTAATTACATTCTTCTCTACCCAAAGATTGTCTGGAAGACCGCCTTTTGGCCATTACTGGATATCTTCTGTATTATGATTGTTATTTACTGTATGTTAGTGAACAATCAAGTGTATTTAATTGTATTGTATCTATACACACCCATTTAAAAAGTAGTAGTGGACGCCCGCAGCTTCGCTCGCGTGGAATTAGACATAACAATAGTTTCGTTTACACCTAGCAATATTATATAG
>DWTT01002020.1:0-10624 GCA_018250895.1 Carterocephalus mandan | reverse complement strand
TGTACAATAAATACTGAAATTCTTTGCCATACATTCAAATTGAATGTCAGTCAATTGTCAAAGTCATGTCTGTCATGTCAATTTTCAGCTACTTGTACATATAGATAGCAATATACACTTGTACGACATACCATAGAGATAATAATAAATATGGAGACGCTATAAATGACTATATTAATATAGCTTATGTTTTTACGCACAATGTTAAATACATGTTGTCTCTTTTTCACTAACTGATAGCTGTCTATGAAAAAAGAGAATGTGAAGTGATTCGGATCCATTAATTAAAAACAATCTTTTATATACTTTTAGAATTAATCAAAAACAATCTTTTTAAATAATATTCAGAAGTCAGAATTTTGAATTAGGTCGCAAGAAGTTACTCGCACGAACTACAACTTCATTACGTAATTTTTTTAACATTTCTGAAAGAAAAAGTGTTGCCCATTAAAGGAGATGTGTTGCCACCAGATATTGATTTGTGACCACTGATCTTAAAAATAATCGAACCTATTACATGCTCTTGACCAGCGAGCCCATACGTAGTATCTCTAGCTAGTTTGTGGCGAGCCCCGCAAACCGCATAAGACTGGTGAAATATGAACATGGTGGAAAATAGTGGAAATCAAAGGTGTACTTTGGAAAAGTACTATTGTTCTGGCAGTCAACTACAAATTTTAGAGGGGCTTCAGTTATTTTGGAAATTAATTTATATAAGCTATTAAAATTTCACCTTGCTTTTTTTTTATACCTCTAACCACGCTATCGGCCGGGCAACACGTGTAGTGACTTAGAATGAATGAGATTATTAGACAAAACTATGTACACAATTTTATTGTTTCATGGGTTATGTTGAAATGAGTAAGAAGGTATGTTCAAAAAATAAAACTCAATTTTAACAAAAGTTTATATTTTACTCTTTCACACGAATTTCATAAATACATATTGTAAAAAATGTAAAGCCAATGACTTAGAATCTTGTAAGCGCAAACTTTATAGGCGGGTATTATAGTACAACATTGTTACCGCAAAAGACATATTTAGCCTATTTAACGTCATTAATTCGAGCTACTACCGGTATCTTACATGGTTATCGGAAATTCAACTATGTAATAAGATTTAAAAATGTAACAAGAATGGTCCTTGCCAATATGCATGGAAAGAAAGAATTTCTTAATTTGTACTGCATGACTGCAACAAAGATTAACACAGTGCTAACTACCCTACATAATAATAATCTAGTATTAAAAAATAACAGCTTGTTTAGAGTTATCATGTTGCAGTGAGTGCAACAATACGGCCTACGCCGTTGGCTCTGGAAAACAGCGCTGATTTTCAGAGCAGCTTACGTTGGGAGAAGGTAGTTCGGCCAAACGAAAAGCTTGTACCTACTATCTATATTCCATATTTTTATTTACTTATGTTGTAAAATGAAACTTATAAATCATAAAATTATGGCCACAGCAACCTGCGCTCTGCACACACGCCATCTTCACCTCAATTTAAATGCTCAGGGCTTTTAAGGCTGTTTAGAGCGGCCATAAAGTTTGGCGCGACCTATAACTAAGTTGTTTTAAAACAAAAGTAAATTTATTTTCCATTTTAGATTCTAATAATATGTAACTTCACAATGCATTTATTTGTACAAAAATTGCATAGCCTATGACCACGTTTTTTTTTATTTATTTACTTTCAAGATTACCAAGTAATAGTAAACACCAATACCATAGTAAACACTAGCAAAGCCTTTAAATTTATAGCGTACAAGACAATTGTAGCTAATTTCCACTGGGTATATTTATTTGCTAATGGAAGCTTAGTTCCGGCAGTGTCTGATGTATGAATGGATTGTTACTACTAAGAATGGCTACAAGCTACATAGTTACCGAGTGTCATTATCGTCATAATCATAAACTATTATTCATGTGGGCGAAGTCGCGGGCAATTGGTAGTATCTTATAAAAATACAGATGGCTATATAGGTACCATAATAGAATGAGATTCTAAAATTATATTTATTTTTGAGATTTCACTTAAGTAGGTATATGCTATGCTCTGCCTTCAAAGCAGGAGAATAAAATATATTCATAATATAATATGTTATTTGTTTAAAAATTAAAATTGTAAAATGTTATAAAAATGCCAATAAAACATAATAATTAGTACCTATCTAAAAATTCAATGAACACAATAATCTTTAAACAAACATTAAAAAAATTAATTGAGCATTACAAATAAACACCTAATGTTATGCTGGATACAGCTGAATAAAACTAAATAGAAAATTTTTTCATACGTTCTTAATCATTATTAAAAATAATGTAGGTATATTGTAACAATATGCCTTAAGATGTGTAAAGGCATTACATACAATCCCTAATAAATCTTATATTATATGACTTAAAATAAATGTACAAAAGAGAGCTTACTTAACGCGATAAAGGTCTATACACACCCAAGCTACGTATGATACTTCGCCACTGTGGTTACTCTATAAATACGTAGGCAAAATTTCTTGAGAAAACATGAGATTCGCTGAACTAAACTTAGATCTATAACGTGAGATTGATTCGCATTTAAACGAGCGCTTTCAGTACAAAACTGATCGTGTTTTGGTGGGAAACTAGGGAAGGCTTCGGTGCAAAAGTGTGGATAATATGTGAAGTCGTGTTGTAAATCTATGTAATTGTACTGGCTTGCGGCGTGCCTAATATCCCTCTCTAGAGAGCACGGCGAGGCAATGTAAAACCTATACTGCTTCTTATACTTATGCAGCATCATTTCAGCATCAGTTAAAACATCGTCCACCTTAATGAACAACTCTTCCATTGGCAACGAACCGTACTTATATACAAACGTCGTCGGTGCCAGCCTATACTTCTGACCTGTGTTCCGATTCTTCCATAACATGGTGGTGCTCTCCAACTGCAGCAGAAACGTTGGTATGCTGTAGCTGTGGGTGGTTATCACGTGCGTGTGCATTCCGTAGTTGTTTTTGATTTCGCGATGGAGGTTCCTAGCGAAAGGATATAAGCCTCCCTGGTGTATGAATCCGAAAAACAGAGTAAGTACAACATTGAGAGCGTACCAAACGTAGCGGAAGGTGACTTTTAATTTTCTATATCTTGGTTCGTCGCTCTCGTTTGGATAGAGATGGTTTCCGAAGAGGTATACTAGTGGTACCAGAACGGGTATGATGAAGCGCGCCTCCTGGTGGGGGAAGAGGGAGAGCAGAGCCACCGGGATGGTCAGGGAGAAGAGCATCAGGCCAGTAATGCTCTGGATGCGGGGCAGTTTGCTGTAATGCCCGCGGATGAACCTGAAAGTGAATATTGACTATTACTGTAATTAGTACCTAATTTGTATAGAAGTAGATACAGATTAATTATTTTCACTATACGGTATTTTTATACGCATAATTAATGCCATTACATTTTTCATGTACCGCCGGTTCACAAAGTTGATGCTACCAAGAAGAAGACGGCATGAAACTCGTAGTTACTCTTTTCAATATTTACAATTTCTTCAAGTTTGATTCTTCGAACCAAGAGTTTTTATTGTTTATGTGGTAATTTATTTTATAGAATGCTTTATTAAATTACTAAAGATGTTTTGTTTAATTTTATACTAAAATTCATTTTCTGAGAGACAAGTAGGTAGATACCTAATATTTTCATATTGTTCTACGACCGCTGGTTTTCACGAACTACCTACACAACTTCTATTATGCTTATTTGTGATTGTAATTTCCATTATCTAGTCGGGACATTTTTTGTAATGTTTCGATATACAATGCATCAGACAAGAGTCTATTGTGTGACACTTAATAAAGTGTTCCACATTACATTACGAGATTTCACATATGAATTACCACACTCATGAAACAGTTCACGCTATTATTGTTTATTAAGACATACTTACATATTATATGCTTTAAAGGAAAAAAGTTATTTTTAGATGACAACCACAATCACATCACACAAGGCGATAAAACAAATGACGAAAAGAAATAATAATTTACTTTAAGCAATTAGACATAAGCGGTGACAGCCCAGCGGCTATCGAACTCGCCTCTCACTCGAGCGGTCCGGGTTCAAACCCCAGCGGCACGCACCAATGACTTTTCTGAGTTATGTGCGATTTAAGAAATTAAATGTCACTAGCTGCAACGGTGAAGGACAAATCGTGAGGAAACCTGCATGCCTGAGAGTTCTTCTGATGTTCTCGAAGGCATATGAAATCCGCCAATCCGCACTTGGCCAGCGTTGTGGACTAAGGCCTGATCCCTCCCGTTCTGAGAGGAGACCCGTGCCCAACAGTGGGACAAAGAAAGGGTTGTGATGATGAATTAGACATAGCTCATTTAGATAGTGGTTTAGAAACTCATCAGACAGTTTTTATAAATGCTTCCCTATTAAGCTAATACTTCATTGAATATTAATTCCAGGATGGCCTTATTCAGTGGTACCTTGTACCTGGATGATAAAAAATTACAGGGCAGGAACCAATGAATATATTAACCATACTTATAACATATTTACTGTCTGTATACACAGTAGATACACCATCACCACACTTTCTTTGTCCCACTTTTGGGCTTGGGTTCCCTCTCGGAATGGGAGAGGTTAGGCCTTAGTCTACCAGACTGGCCAAGTGCGGATTGGCAGACTTCCCTGCCTTAGGGAACATTATTGAGAACATCCAGGTTTCCTCACAATGTTTCCTTCAGCATTACAGCAGTGACAGGTAATTTCTTAAATTGAATATAGTACACAGGCTATTGTTATTCGATTTTTATATTTTTGGACTCTGTTAAATCCCAGTTCTAAAACAGAATAATCGAGTATGTATTTATATTTAAAGAAACAAAAAATACTCTAATCTCTAAAAAATCTAAGAACACAATCAGCTTACCTGTATGTGTTAATGGATAAAGTGACATAGGTCAAAATCCCCAAGACATTGAATAACAGGGGTATATTGACGACCAGGTGCAGCCATCTTGGATGCAACCCATGATGCATCAGGTTTTTCATATCCGAGTTGTATCGCAGGAAGTTCAAGGGTGTCACTACCCAGTTATTCAAAGATATCTTCAAGTTTTCCACCTCAGCCAATGTCAAATACCCATAGTATCCAGAATCAACTAAGATTAAGAATAAAGCTGATGGGATGCCACAAAAAATAAACGTAAATATTCTGAAATGAAAATCTTTGAAACCAACTATTTTTGACCCTAGACCACGGTGAAACCAAAAGAAAATGGGAGGTATAGCAAAACCAACAAAGGTGGGACGGTTAAAAATTCCAATCACAACTAAAGTGGCTAAAATCATCACATGATTCAAGGAATGTTCCGGCAAATGAGTTTTTAACTTGAAAATCTTGACTCTCTCAACAGTAGTTTTAGCTTGATAATATTTCTCCTCCAGAAACTCTCCATGATAAATAACTTTATCAGATATCGCCATACATTCAGACACTATGAGAAGGAGGATAGAGAAAAAAATCATTTCAAATGCATTGGAGAAGCTTCTGCAGCAATAAACAAGCACCACATAGGAGCTTGCAAATATCTTAAGCCTACTCCTAAAGTTTTGTCCATATATTACACACATTCTGTACAAGCAATAGTCATTTATCAGGGAGAGAAGACAAATAAAAACACGAGGTATGATTAATAAATAGTATGGCGTTTTCAGATCTATGTTTAGGTAATACTTAGTGTACGGGTTAGCCAGGTGGATAAAATACAATGGTGGCCCAAGGAACATTTTGGGCACAAATATGTTTCGTATGGGAAATTGTGGGTTGAATTCCCAAGTCTTGGCGACATCAATGTTGAATATGTCCCCTGAAAAAAAAAAATTTTAAGAGGGATAAGATTATGCACTCAGTTTAAGAAGTAAAATGTCACTTATGGTAACAGCGAAAAAAATATTGTGAGGAAACTTGTATGCCTTTGAGATTTTATTCATTTACTATAATGCATGTAAACTTAGCCAATCATCATTTTGCCAGTTTGGTGGACTATGGCCTTAACCGTCCTATGTCTACGTCTACGTCCATTTCTCCGTTGGTACACATAGGACGTGTGACCATCAATCAAGTGCTGCGAAGATAAATTATAAATTTAAAAAAAAAAGCACAATCGTGAAATGATAAATTATAATAAAAGTTGGTACCTGCAAGGACCTCAATATTTTGGAAGAACTCATCGGGATGTATATACCCTGTTTGTGGAACTAACGTTAGAATAAATCTCAAACACACCAACACCCAGTAGGAGAGCGGTAATTTGACTTGAGTTCTAAATGTTATGGCCCTAAAGAGTTTTGAATTTATGAACATGTTATCTTCGCGCCTCTTGCGAAGATAACGAGTTAATACACTTTATTGAAGCCGCTACTATACCTATTTATATTGCGGAAACCTATTTTTTGTTATGAAAACTTTGACAGCCAAGATTTCATTTTGAATTTTGGTTGACATTTCACAATTTTATTTGACAGAGCTAGTGCAGATAATCATTTACTCTAATGTGTATATTGGAAAAGTGTAATCGCCAGATAAGCCTGCGCAAGGATGAGAACCAAGTTAACACGATACTGAATCCGAAATAAAAGCTCTTCGCAGCCAAAAGATTTATTAAGAAAATACTGAACAATCGTGCTCGAAAAAGTTGACACGAATACGATCAAAATTGATCAAATAAGATCCAATAGAGCAGTCCACATCTACATAGTTCATTTACTCTAGGAAAGACAGTAACAGGTAACTAGAGTTGTCTAGATCTGTCTGTTCAAACAAACCAACGTTCAATCAAACCAACGATCTATATATATCTCTATGAATCAAACAGAGTACATTTTTGAAGACAGTCTGTCACTGTCAGCATGTCTGTCTGTCATGTTCACGTTTAGTCATGTTCAAGTATAGTCATGTTCAATCACAGAACAAATATACTCACAAGGAGTGTTCAATTCAATTCAATACAAACAACAGTCAAGTCAAAACAAATTTATTTAAATGATTTATTTCAATTTAAATAAAAATTGTGTATGTACTACATTTATTCAAACCATGTTTAACATTATTTACTAGCTTAAGCAAACAACTGACGTAAAGATGAGGCGCAGTCAAGCACCAAGCCAGATCGGATCCAATGACAATGTTTTTAAAAGCCCATTAATAAATTCATCGAAACGTAAAAAGCGGGAATGCACCAAAATGCCTCTCACGCAAAGACCGCCTTCGCAAGTTCTGTCTGCGTCGGACCACGAGAACTTGATACGACAAATCCTGAATAAACCATTCAAGGTACCGATCCCAAACTATGTTTCATCATACTGCAGCAAAAGCTTGGGATTAAAAAGAACTCAAGTCAGACGCCCTCTTCACGACCCAGATGAGCCTAATGCCCTTGTGCTGTATCTTGCACCTCACATACCAGAGCATGAAAAAATGAAAATGAATCCTACTGACATAAAAGTTGCTGTTGTTGTTGATCCAGTACTTGGTAACATATTAAGGCCACATCAAAGGGAAGGAGTTAAA
Source organism: Carterocephalus mandan (assembly GCA_018250895.1). Taxonomy (NCBI): domain Eukaryota; kingdom Metazoa; phylum Arthropoda; class Insecta; order Lepidoptera; family Hesperiidae; genus Carterocephalus; species Carterocephalus mandan. Next base: position 3,067 of record DWTT01002020.1, on the reverse strand, counting down.
TTTATGTACGATTGTGTAACTGGTGTGCAAATAAAAAATGCATATGGCTGTATAATGGCTGATGAAATGGGTCTAGGAAAGACATTACAATGTATAACTCTGCTCTGGACTCTTTTGCGACAAGGTCCTGATTGCAAACCTACAATATGTAAAGCTATTATAGTATGTCCTAGTAGCTTAGTAAAAAATTGGTACAACGAAATCGGAAAATGGTTAGGCCAAAGAATTAATGCTCTGGCTATGGATGGTGGATCAAAAGCAGATATAACTTTAAAATTACAACAATTCATGAATACTTTCACAGCTCTGAGGGTTGCTACACCAGTCTTAATTATCTCCTATGAAACATTCAGAATATATTCTAATATTTTAAATTCATCAGAAGTAGGTTTAGTGCTGTGTGATGAGGGTCACAGATTAAAGAACAGTGAGAATCAAACATATCAAGCTTTGATGGGGTTAAAAGCAAAAAGAAGAATTCTTATATCTGGAACTCCAATCCAAAATGACTTGACTGAGTATTTTAGCTTGGTTCATTTTGTGAATGAAGGTATACTTGGAACTGCCCAGGAATTTAAAAAGAGGTATGAAAATCCTATTTTGAAAGGCCAAGATGCGCTGGCTTCTGACCAAGAGAGGCAGAGAGCTCAAGAATGTCTTCTGACCCTGACATCTATTGTAAACAAATGTATGATACGTAGAACTAGCAGCTTGTTAACTAAGTACTTGCCGGTCAAGTTTGAACAAGTTATTTGTGTGAAGATGACACCACTGCAAACTCAACTGTATAAAAACTTTATTAACTCAGATGCAATAAGGAACAAGTTTGCAGGAACTGGTGATAAAAATACACTGAGTGCTCTTTCTAGTATAACATCACTAAAGAAGCTTTGTAATCATCCTGATTTAGTTTATGATAAAATCATGGAGAGGGCTGAAGGATTTGAGAAAGCTAGGGACCTGTTGCCCAGTAATTATGATGTTAAAGACGTCAGGCCAGAAATGTCTGGGAAACTTATGATTTTGGACTGTATATTAGCCAACTTAAAAACTAATACAGATGACAAAATAGTTCTAGTATCAAATTACACTCAAACTCTCGATCTTTTTGAGAAATTATGTCGTAAAAGATGTTATCAATATGTGAGACTAGATGGGTCAATGACAATTAAAAAAAGAGCAAAAGTTGTTGAAAGTTTTAATAGCAAGGATTCTAAGGAATGGATTTTTATGCTCAGTTCAAAGGCTGGTGGATGTGGTCTAAATCTTATTGGTGCAAATCGTCTAATAATGTTTGACCCTGATTGGAATCCAGCGAATGATGACCAGGCTATGGCTAGAGTATGGAGGGATGGTCAAAAGAAACCATGTTATATATACAGATTGCTAGCGACTGGCACTATTGAGGAAAAAATATTCCAAAGACAGGCTCACAAGAAAGCTCTAAGTGATACTGTTGTTGATCAAAATGAAGAATCATTAAGGCATTTTACATCAGATGATCTAAAAGATTTGTTCACATTAGAAGAAAATACATTATCAGATACTCATGGCAAATTCAAATGTCGAAGATGTGTCAATAATATTCAAATAACACTTCCTCCTGAAAATTCTGACTGCACATCAGATTTATCAAATTGGTACCACTGTGCAGATAAAAAGAACTTAGCTGACATGGTTTTGAAACAATGTTGGGATTTAGCAAAGAGTATATCCTTTGTTTTTCATCATCGTTCAGCTAAAACAGAAGCACAACTACAAAATGCAGAAGACAAGGAGAATAATCTAGAGCAGCCAAAAAAAAAGAGAAAAATTGAAATTGACGAAGATTACTCTGAACCTGATAACAGTGCTGATGAAGATTATGAATGATATGATATAAAAAGTTGCTTCATAATTTTATTAAATAAGCTATGTAATTATAGAGATTTAATAATTATGGTAAATTTATGTATGTTTTAATGTCAAGTAAAAAATTATAATATGTCAATTATTTAAAGTTATTCACTAAATATCATTGACCTAAGTATGTATGTATGTATTATTAAATTATAGTTAAAATAAGTCAATGCTAAATATCAAATCTTGTTGATGTTAATGTAAGTATGAGTCTTTTTACACTTAAAATAAACATGCCAATATGCACCTAAAGTCAGGTATTTAACTCCATATTTTGAATAATGAATATTTCTGTCTGGTTTTAATCATTTTCTTTCACATATCATTTCGCGGGCCACTTTTAAACTATGGCGGGAAAGAAATAACTTCATTTCATTACGACACGGCAAACCACATCATATAACGCGAAACCGTATTCACATTACTCTGTGGTTTTAGTTGTTTCAGACAAAAAACCTTACCGTTCTAAAACTAAAATCTATATTCGAAAACGTAAAAGCCTTGCGGCCATATTGTTTTAATTTCAGTCAAAGACGAAAAAGAAAGACTACAAAGAAAAGTAGACTTCGGTGAGGAGAGTGATTAGATGTACCTCAATCTCTCGATGTTGCACCTGGGGGAGGCCCCAGGCTGCGCCTCTCCCTCCCCAGGGGAGGTCACATCCGACGAAAGCTTAAGAGGCGCAAGCCTAAAGCCGCAAACGAGGTATTGTTTAATGGGTTTGCAAGTTGGCTAATCCTCGTGAGTCCCACATACCCAGCGCGATTGAGGCGCTGGCTGAAGTGCATGAGCATTCACTACTTCCCTCCCCCGTCTACCGGAGAGAGACGGGGGAGGGAAGTAGCAGATTTTATTTTGTGTGGGCGCAAAAAAAATTCGATGTTCACTCACCATAAAAAAATAGTTATACTTATTGGGCATCTCTATGTAGGTACCTCCGCTAAGATTAATATGTTAATAGAGTTACATAATGTTTTAGGATCCTTTTTCTGAGTCTGTATGTCTTATTTTGTCTGTGTATTTTTTCTAATGTATAATCTATTCACAGTTACACACACAGAGCACTTCTGACCACAGAGCCACAGATTTATAAGCAGCGTTGCCAGAATGTAACTTTTGTTACATTTTACGTTACTTTTGACCCTCTCATGTAACTTCCATGTAACAC
>DWTT01002019.1:0-10624 GCA_018250895.1 Carterocephalus mandan | reverse complement strand
TTAGAAACTTGAAATTTTGCACAGGGGTTCCTTTTATAACGTAGGGGAGCACTAAGAAAGGATTTTTGAATATTCACTCCCAGGGGGGTAAAACGGGGGTGCAAATTTAGTATGAAACTTTTTTTTTTGTTTACTTTTTTTTGATACTTGATGATGATGTTAATGGTATACAATTAATAGAATTGAATAACTTTTAAATGTTGTGAATATAGTATATTTCAAAAATAACTTAATAGTTGAGAACGTAATGTAATTCAAACACCACTTACAAGCCGGTACTTAATTCTTACACTTAAAACTTAATTCAAACATTCAAACTGCCGCACAATTTCACACGAACCAATCATCGGACTGCGCCTGACACTGTCATTTGACGTAATAAAGCTGTTTTAAGGAAGCCTTACCAACATAACAGGTGTAAATTGCTATATTAAGACGTTGTTCCTATCAATCTACCTGTCCTCGATGCGCCGGCGCATGATACATATGTATGCGTCGTTTAACTTTGCAAAATTTATTGTTTGACTCACCGCTCCCGATCCTTAATTATGCCTTTTATACCGGACAAATTATGTCATCGCTTAGAACTAGAAGGTATTATTTGCGAATGTGTTGATCCTATTTAAAAATGCATAGGGTGTCAATAAAACCTATTAACTTGGAATGTCACTCCGCGCTTAGTTTCTTTTATAGCTCTTTACTTTGCACGATATCGAACATCGAACGCAATAGACAGAGATTCTGGAGTACGAAATTAACTTTAAAAATAACTAATGTTCCTTTCTAGATAAGAGTATAGTTTTTTTTTAATTTCTAACTAGTGGACTAGCAGCTTTGCTCGCGTGGAAATAGACGTAACAATAGTTTCGTTTACACCTAGTAATATTATATAGCCTATGTCACCCAGCGAAGATGCAGCATACCATTGGTGAAAGAATTTTTGAAATCGGTCCAGTAGTTTTTGTGTGAAAACATTACAAACAAATGTTTCCTCTTTATAATAATATTAGTATAGACGAATATAATATAACGACCCCTTTTCGATGTGAACGTAGAATGAAATCATATGAGGGATATACCTAAAAATGCTACTATAAAATAAAAAGGCAAGGCAATTTTCTCTGTGGAACATATTTCTCTGCTGGCTCCAGTAGCCGCCTGATATCAGATGGCATTCTTTCCTACTCACCACCACTGCACCACGTGTTAGACGGACAATAAATTATGGGTTTCTCTGAAGAATTTCGCCGTTTACAATATGGAATTGAGGACCTTACACATCAGACATCTTCAACAATAAAGTATACATTTTAAAAACAATGTTTTAAATTAAATTGTTCTGTATGACCTTTGTATGACACAGAAAAATCAGATGTAGTAGAAATGTAAATGTTCGATGTAGTAGTAGAAAAATAATAGAAACTTAATGTTTATCGCGAAAAAATAGCCTCAACTTAACAGCTCCTGTTCGTTGTGCAAAGCATGCAGTGCATACAAAGCTTAAGATCTCAAAGCCGATGTCTTCTAAGTTATTGTTTTTAAATCCATTCTTTCACTAGCATATTCAAAGTACCCGAACATATCTAAAATCTCAAATATCGGCCGCATAGTATCTTTAAGCGCCATCGTTGAATTTATGTTCTCAGTAGTTTCAATAAATCCGTCATCGTCACTGATGGGAGCCACGATTGCTATTTATGGTGTTAATCTCCAATCTGTGTAGGACGAACACAATGAGGACGTCTATGGGCTTCTTGTATTCTGTTTTCATATGCTCCTGTACACTTGTCTTATAGAAAACTAGTGACTTTGGAATTGTTAACGATGACTAAATATCACTCAAGCACAGAGTATATTTTTGACTTACTTGGAAATTTCGCTAATCTTTAACGGTGCCATTAAAAAGATACTATATGTCAAAGAATTGCTTAGTGAAATCCATCAACCATTAAAAATACGTTTCCAAACCTTAGCCTCCTCTCACAAATGCCACTTCGTCCAGTCCTGATCCCTCTGAATTCATATCTTCCCATCATTTTATTTCAGTCCCCCCATCATCATCATCATCATTACAACCCTTTCTTTATCCCGCTGTTAGGCACGGGTCTCCTCTCAGAATGGAAGAGATTAGGCCTTAGTCCACCCCGCTGGCCAAGTGCGGATTGGAAGACTTTACGTGCCTTCGAGAACATTATAAAGAACTCACAGGCATGCAGGTTTCCTCGGGATGTGTTCTTCATCGTTATAGCGAGTGTAATTTAATTTTTAAAATCGCAAATAACTTAGAAAAGTCATTAGTGCGTGCCGCTGAAGTTTGAACCCGGACCGCTCGAGTAAGAGGCGAGTTCGATAGCCACTGGGCTGTCACCGCAGTCCACATAGTCGAAACTATTCAGTTACTCTAACTAAACGAAGTGTCCAACGATAGAAATGTAGGAGCTATTCTACTAAAGTCCTCCACCAATCCGCATTGGAGCAGCGTGGTGGAGTATGCTCTAGACCTCCCGCAGAAGTGTCTGTGAGAGAGACCCGTGCCCAGCAGTGGTACGTCTATGGGTCGCAGCGATCTCGTTACTACACGGAAAGAGTACCTAAATATTTTTCTGGAAAATCAAAACCTTTACACGACCTTTACTTTTTTTTTGCTCCATTTTGATATGTAGGGCCATTGTAGGCTAATTTAATCCGAAATCAGGTTATTTGGTCAAAGCCTAAGTATAAGGTAACTTGAAGATTAGTTGTTCGTGCATTGTAAAACGCAGTATTTGAGTTTGATATTTTGTTTCCGATGCTCACCGCTCTTGACCAGTCAGCGTAGGCTTCGCTGATCTTGTTTCTTGGGCGCCCATAAAGAACTGTAAGCAGTCAATTCAGCCCTGTTGTTATGGTAAACTGAGATGTGAAAGCAAAACAATTTATGTCACGTCGCTAACGTTTCTCTTATAATTTTCAAAGTTTACTTTAAATCCGCTACTAAAACTGTGTGTTTACGATTAAATATTGTGTTTACTCCTAAAATTCTCAAGGGCCTCGAAAGGGACAACATATTGGTTCCTTTCTTCATGATTATCGTCATCATGACTCTAACTACAAACTCTCTTTACAAAGAAATCTGAATCTTACTTGATGTTGCCCTTCACGGCAACTTTTCGTCGTATCTCGGATCCAAACTCCGGACCCTTTGGAAATAAGGCCAGCCAAATCTCAGCCATGTCCAGCCGATGTCACTGTTTTTTTTTGCAACCGAACTTTTATTTTTGCAACAACCTGTTACCTGTTACTGCGTCTTAACCGCTACGCTTACTGTCAAATTAAGGTCTCCGACATGTCGATACGTCTCATACAAATTACCTTCGAGTTTGACTTCCACTCTGGAGACTTCCTACGTAATAGAACATACTGAAGCATTTCAGTCATAAAACTAGTCACATCCTGTGTCGCTCTAGTTCCCCACATGGGAGTGATGACGGTAGTCGCCACCCAGGTCAATACACCTCTACACGTGGTGCGCTCAACGAAATGCATTCGTGCCAAAACCACTACTTTCATATATTTTTACCAGACTGCTTGTTTTTCGAGCCAATATTTACGTCTAAGCGAGTTCGGGAGTTACGCGTGCGTACGATACCGGGATATGATTTGAAATCTATATGTAAGTTTAGACATAATATGTCCTGGCTGATTCATTATTATCTCGGTGAAACCACCGTAGCTCGAGCTTTGAAGTTTTATTTGTAAGATCTTGAAATAATTAATAATACGAACTTTTAAGAATACGATTCCTCTGGAACTAAAATATAAAGTACTAGTGGACGCCCGCCGCGAAATCCGAATATGTAGATGAAAAAATAAATAATAAAAACTGCTGAAGCATTGTAAACTAAGAATATCAGTTGGATTTACCCTAAACACAACAAATATTGCATTGTTTAGTATACATAATTATAAGAAAGTCTGTTACATACGTAGGTATTCTGCATAATTTGTAGCTTTTTCTAAATTGAGAACAATTCCATTGAGATTCCCAATCTTTGAAGGCTACAGCCTTCGATCGCAATCGTGTAAAAGCTGCCGACAAATCAATTTCGTGTTCTGTAATTGATATAATCAGAGCACACCTCACCAAGGCAGCTCACATCACCATGATATGAATGTTGCCGTTAATTTATCAAAAATGGTCAGTCCATTTGGACATATGGTAAAGAATTGGGTTCTAAATTGGATGAATTATAGTTTTTAGACTGCAAATGTAAGTTTGCTTGAGTTTCGTCCTCTTAACTTAACGGGCGCAATCAGCGAAAATTACTACCGGGAAGTGCGGAAAGTTGCAATTTTAAATAAATCCGCCTTTCGACGACTACACGCAGTCGTCATGTTTTGAAAGATAATAATGATGAGTATTTTTTTAAAATTAATTTGCTTATGTTTTATATTTATTGTTAAGTTATGAAAAGAAAAAGGAAACGTAAATTAAGTTTTGGTACTCAATTAATGCCTTTAATTCACACTAACATTGAGAAATTAAATAGTCTTCCAGTGAAAAAAGTATCATTAGAGTCTTTTAACACAGCTATTTTAATAAAGCTAAATGACAGAAAATTTCATGCATTACTTAAAACGAGCACGAGAGCTTACAGTTTAAAGACAAATAATTTCGCCAAACTGAGTTTTTTTCTTGGAACTCTTTTTAATGGACGTAAACCCATTGAGGAATGCTACAATCAAAAAGGAATCAACGTGTTTATTTATGCTCGTAAAAGCAAAAGCAATTCAAACATATATACATAATGTCAAAAGTAATGCAATTATAACTAAACGAAATAAGGAAAAGGAAAGCGTTATATAAAAATGAACACCTAAAAATATTTTAATGGACAATAAAACGTACTTAAATTAGTATTATATGTCCAGGCAGAAACGGCAAATAAAATCATTGAGCTACGAGTACTTGCTCGTAAATAGACAATAAATCTACGAGTCAAGAAAATAATAAAAAATATTTTAGTCATTAAGAGATAACATACAAAACGTTTTAGCTGCTTATCGGATTACAAAAAAATTAAATAATCACATCTGCAACACATTAGTTTTCATTTACATATATTATCTGGCTTCATAATACTTCATTTAAATTTATTGCTGTAGTAGGTACATACGTAAATATTCTTAAAATAATAATATACTGTTATTTTTTTCGAAATGTAACCGTGATTTGAGTCCTTTTTTTAAATAGCTGGGCCTTATATCACACACGATAATAATCATTACATTTAAGTATTTTGTACCTCTAATATTACGATTAAAACATTTTATAACGTTCTTAATTCCAAAGAGTATGAAAAACAAATTTTATCCCCTTATAAAATCCTATATTATTAATCTATTAATCTTTTACTATCACAATCCGAGTAAGACCACCTCCCTGACCGCTTCGGAGGTACAAATGCTGTCTTAACTACAATTAGGCATATCAAATATTCTTTCAATTTAAGAAAATAAGGTTGAAAATCAACTGATTCACACGCCTTCGTCAAATGATAGCTGCAATAGAGTCATTATAATGACAGCAGAGGCATTGTGCTCCAATATGTAATTATGTACCCACTATGATAACATGTGGTTATTAAACGGCTATTTGGGTGTCTTAATCAACATTTTGTACGTTTTGTAAGTGTTAAAATGTACCGTTATTGACTCGTGTTGTTGTTTGACTTTCTTCTGATAGAAAAATAACAAGGAACCTGTTTAAGCAGCTTAAACAATATTACTCTTAACTTGATGACTGCTCTCGTTGTGGGTTTGTTTTCATCATGGACCTCTCACCTCACCACGGCTTTCTGACCCCAAAATATGCAGAGCCTGTGCTGAAATGGATTGGTGAACTGTACTGTATACCATGTGATCGAGTTTTTAAAACCGAATCTGGTCTAGATAGCCAAATTAGAGCTCACGCGAGAAAAATAGTGACGTTCAATTTGTCGCATTAAAATTTAGGTAAGTTAGGTTTTAGTTAGGGTCGCCGTCATCGAAATCGAATATACGTACCTATATAATTTTTAAATACATATGTCTATAGATATTAACATCCAGACAGACCAAACACAAGTGTTCGTCACACGATTGTTTGTTCTGAGTGGGATTCAAACCTACGACGCAGGTGGTAGAGTCACTACCGATTGCGCCTACAGGCCAATGGATGTATATAGTACATCGGGCAGTTCTATTTTCAAGGTAAACTAAGCTATAATAAGGGGTCTCACTGTTGGGCACGGGTCTTTCCCACAGCTTCAACAGAGCGAGGTCTAGAGCACCACTCTGCTTCAATGCGGATTGGTGGTGGTTAGTGGCCAACCCAGTGTCGCCCATTAGCGGTCTTCACCGCTTAACATGGTCGATGACGTAAGATCGACGTGAGCCGTAGGGTCAAGAACGCTTCACTATAGGACGATCTGTTCTTTATAATGTTTTAAAACAGATTTTCCAAACATTAATTAAATAATTATTTTTAGATAAATATAGATAGGTAGGTATGTTATGTATGCCACAGAACATCGTCTAGCCTCCGTCTGGTTCAGATTAAAACGGCCATTATAAATGTTTTAAGCACACTAAATTATGGGTGGTTTCGCATGTGTTTTAAATATATTATTAGTTTATAATGCCTCTTTAGTTTAATGTTGAATAGTATTACAGTTTGTGTTGTTTTCTACGCTGTTCGTCAGGCGAAAATCTTATTATTTGTCACGGCATTATTTATTAATCAATATTAATGTGGCCTGGAAGAAATCGCTAGTTAGCTATAAGGCCGCCTTTTGTACGTATTTTAATCTTAATTCTATGTAATTGTTCCTGTATAGTCGTGGTGTGAAATAAAAAGTAAATAATAATTAACTATAAATAATTAATTAAACTCATTCATACAGTTGAATCAGTGAGGGTAAGAACAGTTCTTCTTTCGTTCAATCGAGATGAAAGTCTTCCTAAAAATTCACTATACGTAAACGTTTAAATAGAAAACAAAACCAAAGATGTAAAGGTTTTGTCTGAAACATTATTTATCATTAAGATATTTTCCAACATACAATTGCTGTCGGCCATATAAGCCTTTACACCGCTACCGGACAGAGCGCTCACGTCATTACTAAACCTTGTTTTCCGAATGTTCTTTACAGCGTCACCGATCGGGGTGATGAGCTTTAAGAGCTCAACCATTTAAGATTTCAACTTCAACCAAAGAGCTCAATCACAATGCTTTCATTCTTTCCGCTAGGTAACTCAATAACTAATTACAATCAAGATTTCCATTTAAAAAAGCAAATACACTTTTTTTACTCACTGTAAACGCTGGTGCCGTCTATGGTGCCGTTGACGGTGCCATCGGGCAGCAGCTGGAGATAGCGGTTCTTGAGGAACATCTGTATCGTGCGCGAGGTGCCCGTGATGTGGCTCAGGTTGGCGGAGCGCTGCGCGCGCGGCTCGGGGGCGGGGGCCGCGGCGCACGCGGCGATCGCCAGCGCCGCTATGAGCAGGCGCAGCGTGGCGCGCATGGCGCGCCGCGCCCATGGCAGCCGGCCCGCCGCCGTCACTGCTCAACGCACGCGCATACCACGCACCACTCGAGATCCAACACTGACGCTAATTGGCGCCCAACACGGTACTCGTTGACGTTACCCACTGTCAATTCGTGCGAACAAAACGAACTGACATGTTAACTTTGTTCTTTATCGATTTTTTGCTTTTTAATAATAAACAGTTTCGCTGAATTTTGATGAATTTTGTATGTTGACTCAAGTTGGACGATGAGTTCGTTCGGTTGTCGTTGGTCGACGCGTAATCACATGCATGTTTAACTTGAGGTCAGTATTGCACCACGCCAGCCGGACTTGAGACACGCGGCTCGGCTTACTCTCAGCCGCAACGAGGTTTGCGGGCGCGGTCTCACAATCTGTAACAAATAATTTCATGTTAATAATAGCTTCTGGTCTATGAAGTGTTGGTAAGCTGATAGGTATCTAAATAAAGATTCGATTTAGGCAGATTCGATGACATTAGCGTAAGGTGTGAAATAAATTCAACTATATGTAATGCGCATTAATTACAATTGTTATATTTTAAGAGTCAGCCACCTCAGACATCAAGGATATGAATGCATTTGTGACCAATTTCCAACGGAACTATTTGTTAGAAATCAAACAAGGCGATCATAACTACAGACTAACTGGATAACTTTCACTAACAGTCCTTACTTTTATACCACCACCGTCTACTCTAATTTGAACGTCAGAAAAATCATGGACGCCAGCGAACGGTGTTTGAATAAAGAGGATTATTGATCGAAGCTTTGCAACCTTGATAAATAATAGCAATCCCTTCTGTACAAATGTGTTCGAAGTGCGATAACAAACTTACAGACCAAATAAAAATGATCCACCAATCCCAACCCTATTCCAATGAAATAAAGCGCCTTATATTCTCGGAAGCGATTCAAATGAAAGCGTTGACAGACGCACAACATGTGCAGAAAACTGTTTTAATTCGCTTCGAATTTTCGTAATGGCCACGAGACAACACAACGCAGGTTTGGTAACGTAAACATTCGCATACCAATATAGTATAGGTTATTTCTTAAATTAGAAACCACTATTTTAATCACAGACTGCCTCGTTGTCTAATGGTTACATTTAGTCGTTGTAACAATGATGTGGTTCAATCCCCGAGTCGATAAAATCGTCATTCAGTCTCACGAACATGTTAAAAGCGATTACTTTACACCCTGTTCAGAATTCACTGTGAATAATGTTTACTTTTCCGCTTTGAAAAGCCCGTAATGAAAAAAAAAAAACATACCTACAGAGATAAAATAACTGTTACCAAGCCTTTGCGATAACGGATCAAAAAATTATTTCAGGTCTCAATCGATCGATTACAAGAACAAATCGATTATGCCACTGTTGAAATTCTTGCAGTTCCAAATTACGATGACCCAAATGTTTTTGAAATCTCAATCTTAAATCAAAGTTATTAAGAATAATACGGACACGCCATCGTGAGTTGAAGCATTAACTATTTGCTAACAATTCCTAATACACGAAGAGAGAGAATGCTTTTATGCAATAATGCAGAGTCATCATCATCACTTACTGTTTTATATCAGAGAATTAAAAGCATTAAAAATGACTGTAGAATAATAAGGTATAACGTTGATAATTATTTTGATTAAAATTATTGATTAATCACTAAACTAAACTGCCTATTCTGGTTTCCGTTCCTTGTTTTAATCACGTAATTCATATTCTATAAGTAATTGACTTGTATTTTGCTCTGTTGTAATATTACAATTGTAATATTATTATTGCTTAAACATCACTTATATTAAATACTTTCGAAATTTTCGAATAAAAATACATACTTTATTGCCATCTCCACTGTTACTAACTTACGAGTCACTTACATCTGTAGGTATCCCACAGAAGTCAGAACTATAAGTATTCCTATTAAAACGAATAAAATTTTACTAAGAGCGCTGTGTGTAACGTCAGTGAATTATCTAAAATATAGTTTTAGTTCTAATAACAATACTTTTATATTTATAAACATTATATAACAAAAGAGACATATACATACTTAATTATCGAACCATCGAAAAATGATGATCAAGTAAAGAACACACACTTCGGCACGAACGGCAACTTCGGTATAGATTCTACGCTAAACGTAACACAACAAACAAAAATAAGTATCAAATATACACAAAAATCTTAAAAAATTGCATTCACGTTGCACAAAGATCACAAAATATAAAATATATAACAAATACAAAAAATATTGCAAAAGCAACATGGCAAGTAATAAAAAAAGATATCTCCCCTTGTCCATACAATAATAAAAGTATTACTGAGATTACATTAAATAATAAAACCTTTAATTGTTCGAAAGAAATATCGAATATTTTTAATGATTACTTCATAAACATAACAAAAAGTAAGGGGGAAACTAAGAATGTGAAAGTAGGTTGTAATAAATCCACCATGTATTTATTTCCGACTGATCCAGTAGAGATCTTTAAAATAATAATGTCTCTGAGTAATACACGCTCCACGGGATACGACGAGCTCCCTACACATTTATTAAAAAAGGCAGCCACTGTGCTAGCACCAGTACTAGCTCACGTAATAAACTTGTCTTTCTTACAGGGAACTTTTCCTGATAAACTGAAGATATCAGTTGTTAAACCCATTTTTAAAAAAGGTAATAAAAAAGATATTAACAACTACAGACCAATCGCGTTAATTCCTGTACTGTCCAAAGTGTTCGAAAGAGCTATCTATATTAGGATCACAACTTTTTTGTTCAAACATAAAATACTAACTGATAATCAGTTTGGTTTCCAAAAAGGTAAATCCACGACGTTAGCCATTTTTAATTTTGTAGATAAAATTTTAAGATACGTTGATAAGTCAGTACCTGTAACAGCAATATTCTTTGATATGAGTAAAGCATTCGATTTCGTAAATCATTCTATCCTACTCCAAAAATGTCAAGCGTATGGTTTGAGAGGGTCTGTATATCATTGGCTTGAGACGTACTTACATAACCGAAGTCAATATGTGGAAATTAAAAACAT
>DWTT01002018.1:0-10627 GCA_018250895.1 Carterocephalus mandan | reverse complement strand
TAGGCCCTGCGTTGATATGTCAGTCAGTCAGTCAGTCAGTCAGTCAGTCACCTTCTCCTTTTATATATATAGATATATTTTTATTAAGCAAGTTTAGAGTAAGTAATGGAACAATATAAATATAGGTACTGTAGTAATTGTTTTACGTTGCATGTACGGAATCTCTGCTTCGCCCTAAAAAATGCATAGACTGAATGACTATGCATTTTTCGAGAAAGTCTGTGTCCAATTGTTGAATTCTATGGTCAATATATATTGACCATAGAATTCGACAATGTAGTAAATATATACTTTCTCTATCTATTCGTCGACACTCATACTATTATTTAAATTGCGTACTTATACCTATGTTAGATACAAGTACGCGGGATGTGCTTACGTAACTAATCTTTTTATATCATTTCGAGAGCAAATATCAAAGGTCGAAATGTAGATGTCGATAAAATTATATTCCCATGACCATTATTTTTGTAATGATGCGAGATTGATGCTCTACATGCAGTATATACGTACGAGTACAGTATAAATGCCATTCAAAGAATTGTATCGTTTCGTGTTACCGAGCGTCCGTTTTGGGATACTAACCCTTTAGTTAAGGAAATCATTTGTCACTTTGGCACACTTTAAATAACATGGCCAGATAATCATTCAACTAACCTGGCATATAACACTGTACAGAAGAATTTCACGTTCCGTAAAATAGCCTTCCGTCGCGTTGCCTTCCGGGGATCTTTTCAGTAAATAGCCATTGATTGTAAAATATATAATTACGGTTTACGTAGGTAAAAATCTATCCACATTGTGCCTAAACGCACATTTAAATTTTTCGCCAATAGCTAGTTATAATAGGGGCAATTATCACAAATGAAGTTAACACGACATTTAACATTTTTTCGTGTCGTTCGTGTAACGAACGAGACTTATTGTTATGTAAAAGAAGACATTTATCAAGCCTGAGCCGTTTATGATGTTCGTGAATCAGACAAAATGGTACGAAACCATAAACTGTGACGGGCAGTAACTTAAAACGACACAAACATGAACTGTTCTGACGACAAAAACTATTCACTCAAAAACGCAGACAGCATGATAATATTGTTAAAAATCATAGGTGTCCCGCCAGTTGTTATAATAGAACCTATCGCATAATATTATGACATCAGCGTTGGTAATTTATATCATGAGTGCAGGGGCGAGTAATTCTTGATGTGGACCGTATCAATCAATACCGTAATGTTTCAGGATACAGATATATAAATGTGAAAAAATAAACGTTACTTACTCATAAATATAATTTTCAAGTAAGCGTTAGTGTTAATTAGTTAAGCTTAAATGCCTCTGCTATCTGGCTAGTTAGTTACAAATTACTCTGCTGAGATGTCAACAATTATGGACGGATAGGGCAGTTCCCCATGAGAAATGAAACTTAGCTTCTTTTAGGTTACTCTACGTGGATTTAAATATCCAGAATCGTAGACAGAATAAAGTCTAGAATCAAATTCTATCTAAATGTTTCATAGCTTCAGGGTTGTATATAATACAACAAGGTCAACAAGCAAACAATATATCCTATAGGTACCTCTTCTGAATCATAGCTTGCTTAAGTGAGTATTGGTAGTCAGTATAACATATTAGTATCAAAACTGTTACTAAGACCCCTATGACGTAATCACTACTGCTAACAACCTACAGGATGACTCCTCAGATACAAAACACACAACATGTACACCGCCCCAGCCCGATCAAGTCACAACTTTCGATCCCATTCTATAGTTACAAACACAGCGTCGATCTAAGCCGAAGTCCATACCCCAGGGGCAGACTCTTAGATCAATCTCAGTGAGCTCTTTGAAGCTTACCACCCATTCGGTGACGCCGTAAAGGCTGACATCCATACTAATAAACAGTTAATCTGTATTGTTCGTAACGACGTTATAGGCATTAAACAATTTAGCCGAGCGTCCGGCTAGCGGCCAAGTAAACGAGCATAGTAGAGCTGTCTCAGTTGTCATCATAACTAATGTTGAATAACGCCTATTTGGAACGTACACGTCTCTTCCTATAATTCTGTGTGAGTCGATTTGCAAAGATGATGTAATTGCAATGCGAGTAAGGCCATTATTTAATCGAGTTATTAACGAGTACGCTTGACGACCAACCGTGACCGCGTCCATTTTGAGTTTGACATTGCTTACTTGGTCAAGTTCAAGTTTATATGTACACAATCAGCCACAGTGGGTATTGTTTTCATTAATTTTTTGCCGGTATTAATAAATTATCGTTTACAGACGATTTTTGTTTAAATTAAGGAGTCTTTGATATGCATAATATGATAAGCATAAAATAATAATGTGCGATTAAAGAAATTATACGTAAATACAACATTACAGTACACTTACAAGTGCTGTGGAGGTTATTCAGATGGTAAGCGGACACGTCGTCTGCTACTGTATCGATATTTTGACAGTTTTTACTTAACAATAGTATAATAAGTAGAACTCGTTAAAATTTAAAAATGTTAAGTATTGTTTTGGATACTCAAATGTTATCAGCCCATATTCATGATAAGTAACAATAACTGTGACCGCTGGAATCAGAAGGCAAGTAATAAGTAAATCCCGATAAAATTTAAAAATATTAAGAATTGTTCTCAAAATGTTATCAGCCCATATTGATGATGATAAGTATCAATAACTGTGACCCCTAGATTCAGAAGGCACAGGATCGAAAGGAGTGGCACCGATTAAGGGAGGCCTATGTTCAGCAGTGGACTTTAAAAGGCTGATTGTTGGATGAACAATAACATTTATATAATGTGGATGTGAACATCTACCTGTCTCTTCATTCATTACAAATATTTTGTTGTGAAATAGATAAGCAAGCCATTTTAGATAAGATATTTCAAATTTATTATTTCATATTGGTCAGTTTAGTTTCCCACACAATTCCAGTTAGTCATGGAGAATTCCTCACGATGTTTCCTTAACGTATACAGCAGATATAATAGCAGCTGAAAACACGTAGTATCTTAAAAAGTCGTGAATTTTCGACATCTATTCAAATCAATTCTGGAAGTTCAAATAACTGAACGAATTATTATATCTGGGCAACTGAATTCTAGATAACTTTGCACTTTTTAATTAGAAGTGAATTAACGTTAACCCCGTGCCAAGCAGTGGGACGTCTATGACTTGCAGCTTATGTGGTAATTAATCATCGCTTGATCCTACTTTCTTGGCTGGTGGATAGACTAATTAGTCAATTAAGGACAATTGCGCGGTTCCTTTTCCAGCCGGCCGGTGGTTGCGCGTCAATTGATGCAGTCCAATGTTGCAGGACAGATGCGATTATCTATGTCAATTATTGGGTTAAGTGAATTCGAGTTGTTAAAGGCATTCTCACTAAGTGAATTTATTTAGTCATTTATAAGTTTCAGGTATGATTTCAAACTACATATAATGATGGTTCAAAACCCAGGCACGAATATTGACTTGTAAGTTATGACTGCGCATGCATGATTTGCACTAGGAGCCTAGGCAGCGCGTGAATGAGAAGAGTCGAAGATCTTTGGGAAAGGGTCCAGCATTGGAGGAATGTGGAGTCAAGGGATCCAATACAAAACAAACTTTGTCAACGTGCCTAGCCTAAAAGCTGTAAATCACATGCCCCAATTTTACAAATGAATAAAAATAAAACGTACGAGTACATAGGTACCCAATCGATGCTATATTAGGTAGATAATTTACTTATTAATTTATTATTAGCAGATATAGGTCACAAGTGTAAATCTGTGATCCAGTAACAGTGAACGAAAATAATTGATTTGACCGAGTTGGCGCTTCCTTACTACCGCGATCCTAACTCTGCTCTCGCTAAATATCACCGGATAGGTAGTACAAAAGTAGTAATAGTAAATTAAATTACACGAGTAATTTAGCCGAGCCGAGTACAATTAGTTATAGGTGGTTAATCGCGGCCGAGGCTCTAATCCGGGACCCACAGCACTTCAGTCGGCTCAATAAATATTTTTTTTAAACACACGTAGCTAATATAATACATACAAACATAAATATAATATACACGTTAACGTGTATTATTCTATTCACAGATGAAACTAGTCAGTGGTTTTATTCCAGTTAGTACTTACCACAGGTACTAACGGACAGTTTCTTAAAAATTATCTCAGCTCGAAGCTCTCCTAATTTCTTCAGAACAGTATTACCTGAGTAGTAAAGGGACAGTGTAAAAACCCCGCTTTATGCAGAAGAGTAATGACTGTAACTTTGGAAGCAGAGCGAAGAGTTCTATAATTACTTTCACGTTTCACGATGAAACTGGATGTTTTCCTTTAGGTAAGGCGGAGAAATTGGATCATCAATTCGTTAGTCGTTACCTGTATTCAATCAATAATCTACAACCTTATCTGTATCAGTGCAAAACAGTGCGTTAGTAATGACTCATGTTAATAATATGTTCATTACAATAATATGACGTATCTCATCGACCTGTTTGATTCGAACTATTTTGTACATATAAGATTGCGAGTGAATTTCTCGAGAACCTTATTATGACTCACTCTCAACTCGCAACATCACATGTGTCGAGACAATGCCGCTCCACCCATAACAATAATAATAAAGCGTTGTCGTGTAAACATACACACGATAATTTGTATATCCAGGCAAATGATAATAAGTACCCATCAAGCCATATTTGTACTGTTACCTACTTGCTCCGTTGTTTTCAAAACTAAAAATGGTAGTCCGTGAATTTAAGTGAAAGACCACGTTGCCATACATGTATCGTATCGGATACCAAAGTGGAACCTATCCCAATATTCGATGCTTTATTACGCATTCATTTCGAACTAATTTATTATGTATTGTTTTATATGAAAGAAGACGTACCCCTACTAGTAGGTAGCGGAATAAATAATTGCCACAAAGAAGCCGCTATAAAATTTCATGTCTCAATTAGCAAACAATGGAACACTTTTGGTTATCGATATGTGTACTTGAATAATTGATGATCGTTTAGTAATGTTGCAACTTTCATTAAATGATGGCGCGGTTGTTTATAAATATTTTTGGATGGCAGAAAAACAACATACTAATATATATAAAACCGTTTAAAATGGGAAAGAGTGTTTGTTGGTTTGTTGTTTGTAGTACAGTCGTGGCTATCTGCCCTCACCTCGATCGGTGAATGAAAAGATCTCACGGTTCATGTATTTCAGGGCCTGGAGAGTGACATAGGCTACTTTTTATCCTAGAATATTGTACGGTTCCCGTGAAATGGTCTCATCATTGAAATAATCGTTTATATTAATCGATTATATCAATCGTTTATATCAATCAATTTTTAACTATTGATTGATTGATATCGGATTTTAGTTGGCCGTAGCTAGCCGTTTTGATAAGTAGTAGTTAGTAGTAGCCGCTGAGAAAGACTATACATACTCATTATATTTAAAAAAAAGCATCAATTTCTTCAATGGAATTATTATGACTTGTACTACACTTTACTACACTATTACTGTCGCGTTAATCATGTACGTGGGCGATCGCTTATTATAATTCGGAGGAGATTCATACTTATTTGATATTTTTGCATGCTACCTTTTCTTTACTAGCACATTAACGAGTTGGAAACAATATGACATAAAATTACTCAATCTAGCCCTCCTATAGGGGCCACAGCACTGCCACAAATTGTAAGGATAGCAGTAATCAGCGGAACATTTGAATAATTCAAGCGATAATCACGGCGTAAGGGCACGGTGGCACGGGCGGCACGATGGCCGATGATGGCGGGGCGGGTAATGAAGCTCGCGCCGAGCCTTGCATACTAATCACATTGACACTACCGTTAATGTTGGTAATTGATTCGAAAGTGATGGATGTATGATTTATTACATTATTTTGATATTAGAGTATGGCCGAATGCGAAAGAACATGGGTCAGTCTTATATTGAGTATTATAAAGAATACGAATTCACGACTGTTATTGTACATTTTTTGGCGGCCATAGCCAATAAATGTTATCAATGCTAACATATGGTGGATATGTCACACCTCCAAAACACATTGTTTGTGTTGAGCATGGGACTCCTCTCGGAATGGGAGCCTTAGTCCCCCACGCTGGTAAAGTGCGATAAGACAATCACACATAACTTATTTCCTTTTCATAACTAGAGGTTTATTCGTTTTTTTTCTTTGATTCTTATAATCAAACGACTATAAACAGGTAATCTCTACATAAATGTAGGAGTCACGCAAGTTGCAAAATAGAAATTAAATTACAAGATTTATTATTTTACTAAACGATAACATTAATGTGTCGTTAGAAGTATGTTGGGGTCCGTTACAAGTGCGAGAATGGCTGGTAATGAGCCGCGTTACGCATGCTAATTGCCAATTGTCACATTAATGGTGATGGTGAGCAGGAAAGAGCTTACCAATCGCAAGTCTAAATTAAATTCAAGAAGAGATATCTGCGACCTAAAAGTCAAGTCAGGATAAGAGGACAGTGCCTTAAGAAAACTTAGATCTATTACAGCAATGAGTTTACCGTCAATAATAAACAATTACATTAGATGCGCTATTTAAAAGAGATTCAAATTAATTTACCTTATAGTACACGATACTGACGAAGTGATGAAACTAGAGCAAGTTGAGATGAAATAGGTCGTTTTCAATTATTACGAAAATAAATTTGAATTTTAAATATTTTATATAGCAAAACTGCACAGAGTATGGTACAACAAGATTGGGCTGAGTCTCCGCATATTGGAATTAAACACGAGGTAAAAAAAGATATGTTAACTTTTGCAAATTTCGCTATAACTACCCACATTATGTCCATAATTCCATACTAAAGTATATAATATAAAGGATAAAGGATCATAATATTTTACGGTGAAAGAAATAGGTAATCTCATTCCATGTAGTTCTATATTTATGGTGTCTACGCCAGCTTAACATTCTTAGAGACGGTAAAAGGAAACAGTTGAGCAAGCGTGCACTGACCGAATAAGTAGTACTCTATATAGGCTGCGAACGGTGTTGCAATACCAGGCTTAACTCATCGTTCAAATGCCCACGATTTAGATCATTTGGAACATTTATTTTTGCTATTGCTTCTTTTGATAGCTTTATAATAGGTATCGCTGAAAATGGTATACATCAAAGTGCACGAAAGGTTAAATCGTGATGAACGTGATTTAAATATATTTGCACATACTCGTAGTATAGATATTTTCAATAAGCAGCTTTAGAAGCGATTTTGATAGTGTATGGAATTTCAACAATCACGACTGTTGACGGAATGCATGAATAAATCTCCTGTACGCGTATTTCACGTAATGAGGACATTATTGAGAAGATAAATGAAGCAAAGGCTGTTTAGACGCGAACCGGTCACGAAACGTAGCGCATACTAGTGTTGTCTTTGCTTCTCACGCCTGCAGAAATACCGCCCAGATTGTTATCCGAGGCAATGATAAATGAAACCAGGAGTAAGAAGCTTAAGAAACGATCGAAAACCGAGACCCTTCAGCTGCTGCATAGAATTTACAGTTAGCACGAAATGTCTCGTAACACAACCGCGAACACTTATCACTGTCCGATTATACCTTGTAACTCTATCTCTCATATCACATTATCTACGACGCTTGCGAATAATTGCTTGTTGACGTACCATTGCTAGTGTTGTCCCTATTTCTTATTTCGTAGAAAGCGCTGATAGCGGTGATATTACTAATGAGAACTGAGTTATCTTTATTATATCTATCGAGGTCTATCCAACCCAACTAACTTTACAATACGATCCAAACGAACGTATTAGGTAATATTTAATAGGTATGTATTAATATTACCTTACCTTACATATTAATATTTAAGCTTGCAGTCAAAACGAATATTCGCAGACAAATGAAAATACGCTTAAAAAAGAATGCAGGATAGAACAAAACAAAATATGCTTTGACGCTTGAAGCTGCACATTTTTGAGTTGAGAGAGGCTTAGGCATATCTCATTCGCTCTGAAGTGATGTTGCAAGTGTGTGGAGATGAGTCAGGTGCTCTTGCTACATGCAGGACGGTACGTGAATAGAGGAAGCTAGGGCCCCACCATCTGTGTACACAGTACTTGTGTATATACGGATAAAAATGACAAGCATGACGACAACACGCTCATACCTGTTTGTCGTGTCAACTTTACAAAATAGCTACTCGTGGCTATAAAAACTAAGTGCTGTTAAATTACGCTGTCACAAAACGGAAAGTAGTGTTCAAGTCGTGCCATGTACTGATTACAAAGTATATTGATGCAATGTCTTCACAGCCTCTAATTTGTTTCTATAAAGAATTTTTACGCTAATTTAACGGTTTTAACGGTAGCATAAGTAACGAAATTGAAAACGATGACTAATTCACTGCTGTTTTTAATGTATTTCATTGTATGATATAAGATCATTTAAAAAAAAATACAGTAAATGAGATCGCAAGAGCAGCGACACAATGACATATTGTAAGGCGATCGTGTCGTGATGAAGGGAACGGATTATTATTTCTTTGGCACAAGGTTACCTGAATCATGATCGGTATGACATGATTCAAATAATTCAGGAGAATTTACAACGAAATAACATTCCATTGAGTTAGGGATTTCCAAACAGTAATCTCCTTGAACTTGCGTGTGATTGCTGACGCTGGAGCGAAAATGAAATGATGTAACGCAGAATCAACAAAGTTAATGATTCTCAGTCACTCATACCCATAATTGTAGAATTAGCTTTTCATTCAATCATCAATAGCTTATTCTATATATTTATAAGTAAAAAATTAATCAATTTAGAATAGCATTATATCTTTTTCTTTTAGTAGTTTGTAGTAAGTTACCTACACTTTCGTTAAGCGTGATTGGACACCTCATAGCGAAATAAATTATTTGACTTTGACTTGTATGTCACCTTTCATTCAACAATTGTTGATCGAACAAGATTTCCTACCAAAATGCCAATTTAAAAGTCTTATGACTTAAGCACAAAACTACGACTGATGAGTCTAATTTAATTGTAATGCTTTCGGTGTCGTTTAGGAGAGGCCTGTGTCTAGCATGCACACTTAATAAATTATTAAATCACCACCACAACCACTTTTGGCCTCGGGGCTCCTCTCGGAATGGGTGGGATTAGGCCTTAGTCATGTCAGTCATAGACCCTTCGAGAATATTATGGACATTTATGGACCCCAGCGTGTGGGTTTATTCTGGATGTTTCTGACTTGGATTTGAACCCGGACCGCTCACCAAGTGAGAGGACAGTTCGATAGCCACTAGGCTGCCACCGTGTAATCAGGCTCCGATCCGTGTTATGACACGAGTTGTAATAATTAGGCCGATATGATGACTTGAACAATTGAGTTAATTGCTTACTTTTTCTTTTCCTATTATGCATCATCAGATCTTTATTTTCCTTACCTATTAATGTTGTACAAATCACTGGCAATACAAATCTAACACGGAATCTATTACTTCGTTCGTTGTTAGTTCACAGTTTACGGTAAGAATTGCTACAGATTAGATAAGATAATAGTGTATATAGTAACTAACCAAGATAAACGGCACCGTTGTGAAACCACAGGCTTTTGTATTAGAAAATCCTTGACAATATTCAAATTAACCCATTGAAAAATTGTTTTCTAAACGCGTCGAAATACGCAGTCTATCAAAACACACTACTCCTCGTATTACAATTTTAAATTATATCTTTGTAAGTAGGTCTCGCAAAAAGTTTTTAAAAACAAACTGTGACCCAACTCCATCGACATTGGCTTATGTATGTTTTCAGAAATTGCGATTTTATAACATGCTCAATTCAACACATTACTCTAGAAATATTTGTAGGTGAGATGTAGGTGAGTAAATAAATGTTACATAAATATTACATAGGTACATACATCGGTGTTATATCAATGCCTTATCGTTTTATTTAACTAATAATTTTATGTGCTTCACACTCGTAAGTAAACTGCAAGTACATAAGTGAAAGCAAATAAAAACACATACATACATTGGTACAGAATAGATAGTTGCTATTGAGCTATTGACGTAGTAGAATGCGCTTATAGAAATATGATTAAAATATGTCTTACAATGACGAGTTATATTTGAAGCAAGTAATACTGCTCGTGAACACATTGAACCGATCAATGCATATTGACAGGTATACTTGATCAAACAATATTCGACATATTAAAATATGAAGTGAAGGCGGGCCATTATTCTATAAACGTTTATTAATTAATGCTAAGGTAAACTTGTGTAAACTGTTGTTATTCGAGTTCACGCCTCTGCTTTGACAGTCAAGGAGGAAGTATGTTCCTGTGAAGCGGTGGGCTGGGTAGTCTTGTCAGATGTATTTTAATTATGCAAGCAAAAAATATCTCTCTCTGATACAAATGTGTCATTTACCTACATCATTATGTTGTAACATCAGTGTTAATTATGAGTCATATACGACTTAACAGTCGCATAAGAGAAATGTTCGATTGTTTTTTTTTTATGGATACAGGATAGCAAACGAGCTTGCAGCACCACCCATCCGCTGCCACCCATGACAACTGTG
>DWTT01002017.1:0-10629 GCA_018250895.1 Carterocephalus mandan | reverse complement strand
AAGCTATCGAGCTGAAATTTGGCACACATATTTGGTTCCGATGACAATGCATGAAAATAAAAAGAAAGTTTTAAAAACCTTTTTTAAAAAAAAAATTTAACGGTATAATTATTTATACCTAATTTTATCTTATCATTTACGTAAGATTTTTCTATAACAACTTGTGGATGATCGCACATTTTTTCCGGCTTTTTCACTCTACGGAGTTTCCCCAAAAGATTCCACCATCGGTTGAAGTAACCATACTCGAGAAGGAGTACAAGTATCTGGAAAATACAAAGAAATTATGTGCTTTTTTTCTTCAAATATTTTCTTGTCGTCAAAAGCATCGATAACATATATATACATATATTATATATATAAAGTTATACATGTAAGTGTAAAAGAAGTAAAGTAGAGAGCACTAAATCTGATTCAATTCGTGCATATTTTGGTCAGTTTTGATTAAGTACGTGTGTAAAAAAGTACTTATCGAGACGATAACTTATTTTTTTTTACATAATGTAACGTTAATTAACAGGGCATCTAATACTTACTGAATAAGTGAAGAACTGAAATATTACAATAATTAAATTATATCCCATGGCGAATCTACTGAGCGCAAAATGGTTGAATGGTCCATGATTTTTAGATCCCTCTGCTGAAAACAACAATAACACAAGTTTCATGCAGTCAAAGTTCTTAAGCAAATCATTATAGCATCTTAGAAATATTTTCACGGTTAAGGTAGCTACAGCTTTAAGTGTCGTTGCATGCTCGTTGTCGTATATCTATTAAAAACTTACTGCAACATTTCTCGGCGTCAAATCCGTCAGTAAAGTAGGGCAGTGTAGGGCACATATCGAAGTTGTGCACGCAGAATGAGTTGAACCTAGAAGTGTCCGTCATTTTGCTCACTGTCTGCGTGAATATGTGTGCCGGTATCACTGCACCAATTATATCCATTATCACTGAGAATATTGGCTTCTTATCCGTCGTATTTAGATCGTCCAGAGCCATCATTAGGATCGGGGAGAGGAAACCTAGAGATTAAAAATGAATTATCAATTAAAAATTATTTCAATTTATATGTTCACTTATATACGAAAAACACATCAAAAGACATCAAGTAGTAATGGAGATAATAACTGAAAAAGGAACAATGGGATATTTGAAACAGGTAAAGTAGTGTGATATTTTAAATAGACAGAGAGCTTAGTGATACTAAAATTTAACAAGAATCAGAAGTAAAGATCAGTAGTTCAATAAAAAAAGACAGCTTACCAAATAGAATAGTTAGAGCTATCAATATCAATGACGTGCCACGTTCATTGAAGTAAAAACTCACAAAATAGGAGAATGCGTATAAGTCTAATCCACAAAGAAGTAAGGCGACAAAGTAAGCACCTTAAATAGAAAAAAGTGATAATTTGTGTAGATTGAAAATGAAAATTGAAAAAGTTAACAAAATTAGTCTTTCACTACGGATTATTTCTTGAAAATTGATTTAACTAGTAAAATGATGGAACTGTGTGTGAAATGGCATATTTCGTCAATACTTCACGCAAAAGGTGCACAAATGTTCAGGTAGTGTCCACCTTTTAGACCGCATATAATATATCTAACCTATAGAAATTTAATATATCGATGCACTAGACTACGAAATATTTCTGGTAGAACATTACCTAGAGTTGCTTTATCGTCTATAGTTTTATCGGTGTCAAAGAGTCCAGCAGCAATCATAGTGGCGCTACAGCAGAATAGCAAGTATGCGGCCATGTGGTAGAGGAAGGTTGCTAGCCAGTACAGGTAGGGGGGACAACCAGTCATGAGATGGGTGTGCCGAGCAACCGACAGACGTTCCTGGCATGGCAAGGTCACGTCGTTTATAGTAGTGCTCAGGATCACTAGGAACATTGCACAGGTAATTTATTGTTGATGATCTGTGTACGAAATTTTGGAACAAAATATTTTGCTTTAGTTTAAACAATGTGACTACAAAAGACGTGATCTAATAATCAAAAACTTCAAATACAAGCTATGTTCAAAAACCAATTGGTATGAGATTTAATTGGCAATTGACTTACTAAATATATTAAAAATTGCAAATAGGGCACAATTGATCTTATCCTTTGGAATATGAATGCTTCCTTGCAACGGCCATTCAGAACTGATTTTTGTGATGAATGTTTTATTGTTATCTGCTCTAAGGTTTTCAACAGCAAGTACATTGCTTAAGGTATTGAGGGCAACATGAGCAGAGAGTTTTACATTAGGATCGTAGTTCACGTAAGGTTGAGATCCATTCAATTTGATTTCAAAAATGTCTTTAACCAATTGTTCTGCTTCTTCACCACCATTTGAATTAACTGTAAGATCTAAATCTATAATGAGTTAAGAAAATTGTTTTTTTTTTTTTTTTAAATTATATGTCTGTAATTTTAGGAACTTGAACCTGATCTAACAATCTAGTAAATTATGTAAATCTATAAGTATACATTTTCAAGTTACCAGTTTCTGTTGTCCGAATTCTGATCTGTGGATATAATAATCTTAGTCTGTCAATATAATTCACTCTTCTTTTACCGTAGTCATCAACGATTTCAAAAGTTGCAATGGGGGCGTGTAATTTATCAAAGGACACTTCGTTTAGCGACACACTCAACTGCGCCTTGCCGTTATTAAAGAGTTGGGTCAACATGGGACACATTATCATTGGCATTGCTATTTGCTAGAATAGTTCGAAGGTTATAAATTATTTTGGAAATATTGAAATCCAATCAAAAAAGGAAAATTATGAGAATCAGAAAGAAAAAAGAAAGATGGAAAGTTAAACTTTATTCACATACTATTACTACACACACAAGCTTTACATACCCATCCAAGCAAAAAAAAAGAAAAATTAATGAAAAGTACACCGTACGACACTTAATACACTTCTACAAAAAGTAAATAAATACATAATAAAATAAAATAATTAAAACATGATGTGTGTATACATAGTCTGGCCATAAATACTGTTACAAATAAAAATAGACAAAATATTAAGTACATTTGAATTTGGAATCTGTCGAACGGAACGAAAAAACAGAATGGTGTTTTTTCATTTTCGAGCCAATACATTGTAAAATATTTTGTGATATTAAAATGGAGGGGGGTGATAAAGGTAACCGAATCGCTGTGATTGCATTACATAAAGTAGGTATGGAGCCAAATACAATTTTTAAATCCCTCCATACGTTTGGAATTAATCAAATGTTTGTGTACCGGTCTATTGATAGGTATCTTGCCTAGTATCTAAGACTATGTATTTGTAAGTTGCCTGCGCCAGAATACGTAGGTATGTGAAATGGTTTCCACTCAAGAGTTTGGTAACAGGTAATTTCTTTTAGGTAGCGACATTGAATTAAAATAATTCGGGAAACACTCACTAGTATAGCATACGCTAGTAATCTTGATTTAGTGTAATCCGCCTGCCGACACAAGAGTTCCCACATTTGACGTATTTTTAGCTTGTATCCAGTGACGTATGTTACTGCAAAGAAATTCTAAAATGTCAATAATGAGTCAAACATACTCGTAATAAAGAGACGACAGACGAAAAAGACATAGTAGAATAAAAGTCATTTTTGAGTGTACCTGGCTCAGTTACAGAATGTTCCTGTACTATGCTCGCTGTGTCCACATCACAGCATAACCTGCATAATAAAATTTAAAGTATCTAGATCATATTAAACAAGAGCAAATTTTATTTAAATTGTCTTGTCTATTCCACTGTCATTAAAACAGCTTTAAAGTTACCGAAGTATTTTTCATAAAGTAGTTGTACGTTTTCAAATACCAGATGCTATTCTAGCCTATCCTTATTAGTAAACTATGGGCTTCCAAACGAGGTACTCGTATTTTCTGGCATTGCTACGCCATGGAGCGCTTCAAGAAGAGCGCTTCATGGCCTGCAACGCACTTGTGCTGCCCCTGTTATTACACGTGTCCATGGGCGACGTTGACCACTTACTATTTGGTGGCCCTGCATGCTAGTTTGTGCGTCATTTGTATAAAACAACTGTGTTTTACAAACTTACTCTAAAAATACTTCTTCAAGGGAAGTTATTCCTATTCCCACCGAGTCAATGCCCAGTTCAGCTTTCCTCTTCTCTATCGTGTTAAACAGTAACGGCATGTTAGTACCAGTCGGCAGTTCAAAAACCAGGGCACCACTGGCTTGCTCCTTCAGATTCGCTCCCGGTACAATATCAAGGACCAATCGAGCTATGTACTTATCATTTTCACTATCCAACGTCCTGACGGTGAGATGAAAGTCAGAGCCTGAAATAAACTGTTTATATAGTAGAGGTAGCGTCCATAGCCCAATGGCTCGCGTCGATTCAATGTGATCGAAAGAGTTAATCAACGAAGGGCGCGGTCGGTTTGTGGATGACCGCTAGTGATAAAATTTCATGGACGCTACCGTGCTTCGGAGGGCACGTAAAGCCGTCGGTTCCGGTTGGCCACTAACCCCTCCACCAATCCGCATTAGAGCAGCGTGTTGGAGTATGCTCAAGACCTCCCGCAGCAGTGTCTGTGCGGGAGACCCGTGCCCAGCAGTGAGAGGTCTATGGGTCGCAGCGAAGCAGCGATAGTAGAGGTACTCGTAGTTGAACTACCGAAACTGCGGCCATTATTAACTTTGGCTGGCAAGTGTATGTGTTACTAGAAATTATATATCTTTTTGAATTGAGAGTCCTTTTTGTGGTATACGATTTGCGCTAATATGCAGTATCCATATGTTTTCCTCTGTGATCTAAGGCCTTTACATACCGACGGCACGTTTCAGGAACATGGGCGTGGCGTGACAGCGCAGCCGGCCGGCGTGCAGCGCGGCGAGGCGGTCCCCCAGCACGTCTGCTTCCTCCATGAAATGTGTGGTCAGCACCAGCGTCCGGTCGCCGCGCAGAGCCTGCTCACGGAATATTCGCATTTATTTTATCAGGAGAGTGAAAAGGGAGAAGAGATTAGAATTAGTTACTTATTTTTCTTGAAAAATCTGATTGTTTCGTTTGACAATTAGTAATTGTGAAGGAGAAAAAGAGAGCTGAAGGAAGCTTTTTTGTGGATGTAAGATAGCAACGAGCTTACACTTTGAAAACAACACCCATTCACTGACTTTACCCGCGTAAAAAAATAGCCTATACCACTCTGAAATAACGTACCATCTTATACTTAGGAAGAATAATAGTCAAGCGACACACAATGGCTCGATATGACCAAGCTAAGTCGGTCTAGTAGTTTCTGAGATAACTGTCTATTCACAAAACTCTCAACTACACTACCACTACCTCGTATAAAATATTAGTAAAGATTATCAATGAATTCTGCAAACGTCAATTTATTAACCAATAGCATGTCCCACAGCTCCCTCCTGGCTTCCACGTCAAGCCCAGACGTTGGCTCGTCCAGTATGAGAACGTTGGCGTTGCCGCACAGCGCACAGCCCAGCTGCAGCCGCCTCAGCATGCCTCCCGAGAGCTCAGAGGTCTTCCTGGACGCCTTGTCCGCGAGGTTCAGTTGGTCCAGCAGCGCGTGTGATGATGTCTTTGCTTCCTTGAATGTACCTCCTTTGATCTGTTCAGGAAGATGAGACAAAACTTTTTTTTAAATATCAAACAATCATGTCCGCGCTGTACGCCTTCAGGGTTCACGGGCGACAAGAGTGGGAGCTCGAATGGTTCATCCAATGACCCCAGGAAAGTCGACATTGTGTGTGGCTACACAACGTTGTAGATGGGTGTCGACGTCTTTGGACGTCCCGTCCGAGACGAGGCTGTCATAGGTACAGCGCTGGAGGGCACCGGTGCGATCTAACAGAGATGCCGGAGCCCTCCACAGGCGCTGAGGATGGCTACCGAGGGAGTTTTGGATCCCACATAGCCCGGCGTCGCGCTCACGATGTTCGGGTAAAAGGTTTCCCAGGTTTCCAGGTTTAAAAGGTTTCCCACTCGTAAAAAAAGGTCTAAGCCCGTGTTGCGGGAGGCGAACACATACAGAAAACATCACAATTTATAAATCAATAATAAAAATAGAAAGACCTCACTGTATCTTATAACGTCTGAAATATTCAATTCTTGAGTCATCTAAGAAGAAGCTGAAAGAAGGTTCACTGCAGTTCTCTTCAAACCAATGTGAGCTTTTCCCTAACCTTCGACTTCTAAATCGAGAAAGAATAAAAGGATCTCGAATTGACAGACCATATTTTGTCAGTCCACAAAGATGTGTTTTTTTTTTAAATCATAATATATCAAAATGGTGCTTAACCATTTTTGAGTCCACAGCGAAGGAAGATGAATGCATACATACCAAAGAAAAGAACATGAAATGCTCAAGAACTGTCAAGTCGGGAAAGAACAGGTTGTGCTGGGGACAAAAGCCAAGATGCTTTCGAACTTCTGACTGCTGGGTGACTGTGTCCAAGCCGTTGACGCGTATTCTACCCGATGTTGGGTTTATCATGCCTGGGAAAAATAATTGCAGATATATCAAAGTTGCTTTTAGTGCACGGTGCATGTTATCCACGTAAAAACACCCACATCGCTGTGGAAGAGGAGGAATGGTCTGTCTGTCTGACATTAAACTCTTCAATAGGGTTACCATCTTAATCCTCAAGGGTAGCGGCGCGTCAATGACCGTCTTTGAAATAGACATTTATAAATCTTGTTCAGTTTCTGTCAGTTGTCATGGGCGGCAGCGGATAGGTGGTACTGCGTTTTCTATCTTAAGAGTATATTCATAAAAACAATTAAACACCTACCTGTTACGATAGAAATGATTGTTGTTTTACCAGCTCCGTTATGTCCCAGTAGAACAGTAATCTCTCCCTTATAAATATTCAAAGATAGATCGGTAAGCGCTTGAAACCGATCAGAACCAGTTCCAAATATCTGAAAATATTCAATATGAACGTCTCAGCAAAAGGCAGGACTTTTCGTTACCTCATTTATGACATGAGTGCACCTTCGAGACGTGTACTATTTCGATACCGACTCTCATATTTTTCGGTGGTTCTTCAAAATACTTATCATAAGCTGGATCATGGGATTCTTTCACACCCTCCATGACTGGAATCGATTTTTGTTTCCTCCAATATTCTTTCTGTAAAAAATCTAGTTTCACTATGTTAGTCGCAACAGATCACACTACTAGAATATTAAGTACAATGAGATTTTGTTCTAAATTTTTCAGACGAATTAAATGAAGAAACTAAATTAAGAAATTTATTGTCACTGCTGTAACGGCGACAAAGAACATCGTGAAGAAACCTGCATGCTTTAGAGTTCTCCAATTATTTTACCTCGAAAAATGTCTAACGCAAATGTGGTTTCCATCAGAGAATGCTATATTTGCCATCGCGATAACCCTAAATATATTTATAAGTTCATATCAAATCGTCAACAGTTACGTCTGATCAATAATTATTTAACATCACTTTAGTGCGTAGTGTATTACTCCTTGTAGATTGAAACTACAAAAATGCTGAATTCATATTGGAGAACAAATTGATGGTCACTCACCACCCCGCCACGTCTACATCAACCTCCCTTCTAAGTTCCTACAAAAAAACCTCATGTAAACACTCTCACAAACTAACCATCCCAATTTAATCAAAGTTTGTCACAGTTGTCATAGGCCGCAATAGATGAATGGTGTTGTACGGGCGAAGATTTTGTTATCAGTATTTGTGCGTTTTTATTTTTGGCTAGTGTGACTGTGGTCTAACCCCTTACATTGCGAGAGGCGACCCGTACCCAACAGTGGGACAAAAAAGGTGGTGGTACTAAGAAGAACTGTCACCTGGAAAAGAAAGTTCCAACGCAGCGCAATCCCGTACCTTCCCGGACATATTTTCTCCAAATACCAGGCTATCAGATAAAAGTACGTGATCTGGGTAAGCTGCATTATAAACGATACCATGACGCATGCGTTCTTCCCACCGCTGGGATGCAATGCGAATTGAGTTTTCCAGTTGGAGAAGTTCACTCCCGTATCTGTGGTCACAAATAGTTTGAACTGATGAAAACACTTTCTGTGTATTATGTGTTATAAGTAATGCAGAAAAAGATTAAAGATTTTTAGCATTTAGTATTGTCGCATAAGTGACAAAGTACAGCAACTTGTATACCGTTTCCGTTACGGTACACTTCTAACTACACAATATACATTACACTTTTATATGCGACCATCATAGTCTTGTGTTACATCAGGGATGTCATCATCATCATCACAACCCTTTCTTTGTCCCACTGTTGGGCACGGATTGGCAGTGCGGATTGGCAGATTTAACATGCCTTCGAGAACATTATGATGAACTCTCAGGCATGCAGGTTTTCTTACGATGTGTCTTTCACCGTTATAGCAAGTGACATTTAATTTCTTAAATCGCACATGACTTAGAAAAGTCATTGGTGCGTGCCGGACCACTCGAGTGAGCGCCTCTCACTTCGAGCGTTCGGGTTTGAAACCGGACCGCTCGAATGAGAGGCGAGTTCGATAGCCACGGGGCTGTCACCGCTACATAAGAGATGTAACATATGAATAATAAACCGCATATGGTAGTAACGCATCTGTCACCGACTTTGAACGAGACTTTCATGAGTCTTTGCAGCACGTAGTCATAACGCATAAGTACGTGAGTAAGCTGAAGGCTGTATGTTATGTTCAATACTCCTAAAATACTTCGTAAATTCCATCGTACCTATTACTATACTTGCCTCTCTTACGAATGTAAAAAATCAAGTCTAAAAAAATTAAAAAAAAACTATTTATTTTTTTAATTACATTTTTTTTAATTACCTAGATTTCTTTTTAATTTTTTTTTTCTCAAATCAATCAATTTCCCAACTAACCATACCACACTTCAGCAACGTTGACCTCGTTGACGAACCAGTAGGCGGGGCAGTGCGGCAGCAGGCCGAGGAAGAACAGCGTGGCCGACGACTTGCCATCGTGCTCGAACAGCCGGATCGGGATCCACATACCGATGTACACGAACATGGCTAGTGACACCGTGTATTGAGCTGCAGGAAGTTGTAACCAATCTTTATACATATATAAAAGGAGAAGCTGAATGACTGACTGACATATCAACGCAGGGCCTAAACTATAAGGATTAGAAACTTGAAATTTTGCACAGGAGTTCCTTTTATAACGTAGGGGAGCACTATGACAGGATTTTTTAAAAATTCACCCCCTAAGGGGGTATAACGGGGGTGCAAAGTTAGTATGAAACTTCGCCGTTTTTGAAGTTAAGTGGGCATACCCGAACGCGGGCAGACATCGTTAATGGGTCTAATTCTACGCGAGCGAAGCTGCGGGCATCCACTAGTATAGTATAGAGTATAGAGCAGGTCGTCCTTCGCTTCGAGGTGGACGACTTGAAGAAGACGGTGGGAAACTGCTGGATTCAGAAGATGGACCGGTCGGAGTGGTGTCGTTTGGGAGAGGCCTATGTCCAGCAGTGGTTCACAAAAGGTTGATGGATGGATGGAAGGAATCAATAAGTTTTTTTTTTAAATATATAAATCATATCATATCTCATGGACATTCTCACACGGCCATCTGACCCCAAATTAGGCGCGAGCCTGTACTGGGTGTCAGAGACTGAAAAAGAAGATACTTAAAAAGATAATATTAACATCCAGACACAGAACAAACACAAGTGTTCGTCACACGAATGTTTGTCCTGAGTAGGATTCGAACCCACGACCCCTGGCGTAACAGGCAGGGTCACTACCGATTGCGCCAACGGACCCGTCAATTTTAATACATTATAATGACAAATCTAAATTGAACAACTTATCTATATCAGCGATCAATAGTTGACGTCCGGAACTTCACTCGCGTGGAATTAGACATTGCATCAGTTTTGTATACCTTGCCGGAAATGGCGGACGATATGATTGATCTCTTTTATCAAGCGGACAAAAGCCTATCTAAGCCATTAGCCTTAATCTAGCTTCATAGTTGAAGTTACCGGCTTACTCGTGTGATTTAAGTTGGAAATACGCCGACTAGTTTCGATCTATTACGATGATCATCATCATCCGCGAGCGCGTACACTCCTGAAGATGATCATCGTAATAGATCGAAACTAGTCGGCCTATTTCCGACTTAAATCACACGTGAGTAAGCCGGCAACTTCAACTATGAATATATACACTCACGAATCGTTCAGTAGGTAATAAAATTAATCTAGCTTCTTACCGTTTTTGGCCATATAGCTGCACGTGAAGCACATCGCGACAATGGTATTGTAGTGCAGGAAGAGCCCGAGGAACAGGATGAGGGGGCGCGTGAGAGGGACCATGGGGTCGGAGCCGCACTTCAGCAGGAGTGTGCTGCCGGCACTGTACACCAGGCACGGGGGCAGGGCGTTCACGTATTGGCTCAAGCCCAGCAGCGTGGGGGTCACGCCAACCATCTTCACCAGCTCCTGGAAGTGTTACGTTATATTTTAGGTGGTTAAGTCCATATACTGACTTAAAAGGTTATTTATTTATTTATTTATTTATTTATTTATTTATTTATTTATTTATTTATTTATCCATTTATTTATAAAGGAAATAAATAATTTTATTATTGATCGATTTGTGAGTGTCT
>DWTT01002016.1:0-10629 GCA_018250895.1 Carterocephalus mandan | reverse complement strand
GTTCCACGAATCCCGAGAAATGGACATAAACTGTAATAATTATTAGATTTGAGATTTGGTTAATTTTTATTGATCGGTAACATCTAAATCTTAGTCGGATATTGGTAAGAAGTTACCACATCCTCCATAAAGGCTCAATTTAATGTATTTTAATATGAAACATAATATCGTACAGCATATGAAACAGAATTCGCCTAGAATTTTTTGCGTTTTCTCCACGCATCAGAAAATGTGATGATTTTTACACCAAAAACACCTTATGTAGGCAGAAATCCCTACAATGTCGATCATCGGAGGGAATTGACTGGAATGAGGACGTAGCTCGCTTAATGGCCTCCGAGGAATCTTTATTAGCTTCATGCGCTGCCTCCGATTTATGAGCCAATCTATTCAACAGATTCTTCTGAAATCTTTGCTACTGAAGTGTTGGCTAGGCTACACTTGACTTGTATGTAAATTAATGGAGTTTGATATAGTTAAAAGTAGTAAGACATTGAACGTCTTAACGGAGACCTACGTCTAAAAACATCCGCCACTCGTAATGGCTACCAACCACTCCATCATACCGCATAGGATTGGACTCTTTCCCGTGCAGATTGAGGAGCAATAAAATATAGGGAATACCTTATTTTTAAACTAAGATAACGATTCGAATTAGTTATCTTCGTAATTTAAAATTCAAAATTTTATCCACTTTAAAAATTCGTATATAAATTCGTATATATCGTATGTATACCTCCTAATATTTCAATTAGAAATACATCAATGTACCTAAATGCAAACTCATAGCCGCTAGTTAAACACGAGGAAACATAGATCCGTAGAAGATTTTTAGTAGCACTGAGATGGCTTAGATTTATGTTCCAATTTCTCTTTCCGAATGAGGAGGATTTTTCTGCTGACTCTCCCTTCGCTGGTACAATGTTGGCATGTTTATTGTAAGCTCTCGGAGTTGTTTCTGATAAAATTACAAATGAATTGGAATGGATCACAGCTTCGATCACAGTCTAATTACTAAAACTACTCTTGTAGTAGTTAGGAATTCATTCTATGGCAATTTCTTTGGTTTTATTTAATTGTTCAGCTAATGTGAAAGATCCTAAAATTTCAGAGTGCTAGCTAGGATTTTATACTCGTAGTTTATATCTATGTATCCACCACAACCTTTAATTTTTCGCACTGTTGGGCACCTCTCAGAATGGGAGGGATTAGGCCTTAAGTCCACCACGCTGGCCAAGTGCGGATTGGCAGACTTCACATGCCTTCGAGAACATTATGAAGAACTCTCAGACATACAGGTTTCTGCACGGTGTGTCCTTCACCACACAATATCTATATATTGTGTGGTGAAGGACACAGGCCGGCGCGGGAGACAGACTTTCCCAGGGATTTGATAGATAGCCATCGATTACCGTGGAAGGCATGCGGCGCCATATTTTATCTCACACCATACCCAAGGTTATACAGGTTGATTCAAATAATGATCTGATTATTTATTTTGTTGATACTGTACTATTGCCGAAAAAGTAATTCGTTTATCAATAACAGAAATGTTACAAGATATTTTCAGCAATCCCTTGAATTATAAATATCATGTTTTTAATCACCACCAGTTCACCACATCACCCTTATTAAAATTGAAATTTCTATTTCCTGGGTATTTTCAAATATGTATTTCTAGGATAATTTTTTTTGTTGTTTTAAATTTTTTCGAAGAATCTTGCTCAATAATATTAGGTACAATCACATACACCATCAATTTATTCCGGCAATTAACTTAGTGCGATTAATTTCAAATCTAAACAGGTTTTATTAAAAAAAAATTACATCACAATACGAACTTGCCAGAAAGGGGCCGTGCTCAGGGTAGTCTCAGCGAACCACGATTGCTGGTATTCATGAGTGGACATTTCCCCACGTAACCATAGACAATAAAAAACAAGAAAATGCGTTCTCTTTTACTCAATCTTTATAAAATGTTTTACATTCCTGTTATTTATGCGACCTACGAGCACATAAGCATAGTATAAAGTGTAGAGCGGAGCGACTCTTTATTCTATGACATAAGCGCCACTCGCAACGTTCCGAGCCGGAGAGTTAGTAAAAAAACTGCCAAACTATACGAGTATAAAATCAAATCGGCACACACCAGCCGCGCCGCACTCGATGTATGCGGTTGTCAATTTTGACAAACGAAGTTACATTGTTTGGCTTCAATGTGCATGTTGTGGTTTGTGCGATTTTCAACTCTGAATTTTTGACTTGTACTATCATGTGCTATCATCTTACATTTTGGCGACTCAATTTCTTATGATAACATAACATAACCCAAGTCTGTATTTCCCCGAAGGTAGGCAGAAGTGTGATCACTTCATCAGTTATGTTTAGGTCCCAAGTAATAGGTGACGAGCCTATAGCCGATGCACACACGTGCTTCGGAGAGCGCGTTAAGCCTTCGTCCCGGTTGTTTTCAATGGTGAAATATTTTTTCTTCGGTTAGTCTAAGGTAAGCTTAGAGCATCGAGATTTCGATTGGTTGTACCTTTTCGGCCATCCAACGGCAGAGTTCCGCGTCCCTGGTTTTACGTACGACGTTTGCAGTCAAACTTCTCCATCTCCATCCCGAAATACGTTGTGTTTGTTGTTTCCGCACTTTTCACTTTCCCATCATTCCGTCTCAACAACCGGATCCTTTGAAAATCCCGCCTGGTTACTCCTATTGTTGCCTTCGTTCTTATTTTAAAACTTTTCCCCACTCCAGTGCCGTTCGTTAGAGGTTTTCGAGGAGGTTTTAAAACGAATATTATTTCTGGAATTGACTACTAAGGTTTCTTGAGATTTCTGCAGTCATTTCAAATAAATGTACTTTAAGTTCAGATAAACTTGTTTTTTTTTTTGCCAGTCTTATGTAGTGCCTATACCTAGTCGATTTACAGTTACATTTAGATTTAAAGTCTAGTCCTAGCGTAACTTTTATAAGTTCACAAGGCTTATGGACTTACTTACTGCTTTTTAACAGTTACAAATAATATCTAATGTTTTGTTTTACGACGGGAAACTTATCAAAAAATAATTCTTCTATTTTTAGCTAACAAATCTCTGAATAAGATTAAGCTCTGAGGCTTAAGAGAAAGAAAAACATTTATTTAGTCGTCGATGTAAAAATCTATAAATAGGTAAACATTTCATCATCACCTATCAGAATTGGAGTAGCGTGGTGGAGTGTGCTCTAGACCTCCCTCGGATTTGTCTGTGAAGGAGACCAGTTCCCAGCTGTGGGACGTCTAGTGGTTCCAGCAGCTTTCATCTTTAATAGCTCTACCTCGACATATAATAATGAGGTGTTATGCATACATTGCTGCTCCCAATTATATTCCTCTTGTAATGTTTATAATATCATTGGCTGCACCGTTCGTATCCAATTTAGAAATCCACTTAAATATTGTGTTTAAATAGCGTATAGCATTTTATATCCCAGCTAAATATTTATATTTTGCAAACTTAATAAAGTATATTCATCACAACCCTATCTTTATCCCACTTTTTGGCTCGGGCCTCCTCTCAGAATGGGAAGGATTAGGCCTTAGTCCACCACGCTGGCCAAATACGGATTGGCCATCGAGAACACAGAGTTACAGCAAGTAACTTTAAAAAAACATTAAAACTTCTGATAATAAACAACGTAAACCAAGTTAGTGCTTCCTGTGTTCTTTTGTAATATTTATGCTAAATTAATTTGTATTTGTTCATTATTTCGAAACATTCCTAATTACTCACACAATGGTATAATTCGCGATGCAACAACCAACCATTGTATACTATCTACAATTCAATGATATTCATTAAACAAGGGTATTCATCTCCTTTCGTCGATTCCCATCGTGCCGTCTTCATACAATAGTTCCGTGAATAATGGACACAGAACTGAGATATAAATCTTTCAATAATCTATGCTCCTCCGATGTTTATTTATTACGTCGATACCATATCGAGTTGGGAGCCCTTTTTCCCCATTTGTAACAATAGGATGATTTATAATGCCATATCGGCCGTAAGTGAAAGACGGACTGTGCTGAATATAAAAAATGTATGGAGATCAGTCAATTAATCTTCAGCTTGAATGGAAAAAATATATAGCTCTCGCACAATAAAGTAATATGACATAAAATTTATGAAGTAATTTGCAGTGTATTCAACTTAAATACTTCCCACTTCTTAATAGCACATCTTTACAAGTAGTCTTTAAACTTCCTGATTAATTACTAAATGAAAGGCTGTGGAAAAAAAAGTTTGTCGGTAGTGAGTTAGCCTAGTTGAATAGGAAAGGGTTGTGTGGTTGAGTTGTGGAATAAAGTGTCGTTGTAGCACGTATATATAAAGCTCTAACGAGACCGCGTTTCTACATTGAATAAATCATGAATAAATCTATAAGGGGATGATAAGTAAGTGACATACAGATTCCGATTTTTTTTAAATAATTATCTATAGGTCCCTGTGTGCGATGGAATAAAAATCTACCAAACTGTTTTAATGTAAATTGGTACCCCTGCCTCCACTCGCTCACAACGGTGTCACTTCATAACAATAGTAACACCTTCCTAAACCATCATTTTACCAAATTGATATTATATCTGAAATATTTGACATAGACCGAATTTGTAATCAACAATAAATCACCGCCATATTTATTTCAAAAACTGGTGTGCCTCAAAAACGTCAATAATCGCTATGATACCAGAGCGTTGTTAGTATGTAGTTTATTAGTATGTAGATAGGTAGTACTTAAATTTCATGTGGTGGGTATTCCGGTATACAAGTTAGTTAAGCTAGGGTTATGTGGTTAATTATATGTAGTCTAATAATATACTTCTGTCTGAACTGCTCGGAATCAGGGGTCGTACTGAAAACCAGCGGTCGTGGACCGCCACGGCTAATGCTGAGTACGGCCCCTTTTCGACAAATTCATACTTTATTAGGTTAATTAGCTTTAAGGTCAATTGGTATTTTTATTTTTGTTGTGTATGTATAGTACGTAATTTGTCGAAATAAACTTATTCTTATTCTTATTTATGTATTTTGTGAATGTGCTTGGAAATAATAAATTGTATACTGTGTTTTATTCAATGAATACTGTTTTATTTTTAACCTCAAATACCTTTAAGATGTTACATCGAATAATTGTGCCATGACAATTTAGATGTAGCTAGTATTAGTTTCTATAGTTCATAAGATATTGTTTACTGACTATTTTTACCATATTGTTATAAATTTCTTGGAATAATGTACGTACACATAACAATTGTCGACTAAAGCCGCATTCAAAGCATATAAATACGACAACCGCTCGCTAGGTTCAAACGATAATTCTTCTCAAACAGACGAAGAAATTGAAGAAACCGAGCCACCCACAGAAGATACAGAAGCAGAAGAGGTCACAGAAGTGACAGAAAACTACACAATAGCGCATATACCGCTGCCGCCGGTATTACCGCCGATACTGCCACCAGGCATTTTCATCAACGATACGGACGACAAGTCTTTAATACGTTACCTCACACGTAAGTCTACTAAAAAAATGCTCCTCTGTTTCAGAAGTCATCTGGTGCTGCGAGCGTGGCGCAAATATTTGAACATTTTAATTAAACTTTCTATGTGTCATTACTACAATACATATACAAATATTATATAGAGGAAAGATAGGTTTGTAATGTTTTCACACAAAATTACTGGACCGATTTCAAAAATTCTTTCACGATTACTAAGCTGCATCTTCATTGTGTAACATAGGCTATACAACATTACTAGGTGTAAACGAAACTTGTTATGTCTTATACCACGCGAGCGAAGCTGCGGGCGTCCACTTGCTTATTATAAATATACTAGCTACTAACAAAATAACAAAAAGAAGGCACGTGATGATAAAAACGAACAACGACATCTAGGAGACTACTGACAAAACAATCTAAAGAATAATAATACGAAAAATATTTTTAAAATAGTTTTCACGCAGATAAATTGACATTATTTTAATCTAAACTAAAGAGAGAAAGAGAGCGATAATTTCCATCCAGGGAAACAAACAAAAACAATTCATACCAAACAATACATATACTCGATAATGTCGAGGTTTACTGAGCGTGATTGGTAAGTAGACCTCGAACTATTTTTGACCTTTAACATAAATGATAATTAAACTTGGCAAGAGATGAGAAGTTGAAGCCTGAGGCTAGGAACTCGTTATTTAAGTTTATTTTATTAAATTGAATAAGGAATAGATTACACGCACGCGCCCACACAATGATCTAAAGGTTGTTTTACCAGTGAATCGAAGATGAGTTTTAAGAAATTAAATGTTACTTGCTGTAACGGTGAAGAACATATCGTGCGGAAACCTGTATGCCTGAGAGTTCTTCATAATGTTCTTTCTCAAAGGCATGTTAAGTCTGCCAATCCGCACTTGACCAGCGTGGTGAGGAGACCCGTGTCCAACAGTTGGACAAAAAAGGGTTTGTGTCGGTGGTGATGCCACTGATTGTCTCTACTGGTAGGAACTGTATACCAGTATGAGGCCGTGTCTCACTAGTGCTATGTACAAACGGTGATATACAAGACAGATTAAAGTTCTGAGTTAAAGATAGAAAAAATACACGTGAGCGCCTAATAGTTAAGCCGTAAATACAAAAATACCGCTCATTAAAATTGTGGTTTTCAGTGTAGTTTTAGTTTGTATAGGTACCATTATTTCAAAATTTTCTCAAGAGTCTTCCACCCGTGTACGTACGAAATCTCGATGAATGTTCAAGAAAATGTTAATAGTATTATTTAAAACCAATTCTTTAGAGGTATTTTTAATGCAACCCCAAAACTTATATTGCTTCGACGAGTTGTACGTATTGTACAACTTCATTTGAAAAAAAAAGCGTTATGTACTGCACTTCCTACCAATACCTGGTCATTATTTTTGCGACCTTTCAATTTCAATGCTCCCAAAGACCATTGTCTTTGTCCATATTTATTCGGGCCCCACCTAATGTTTCCAAGAAATTTGGTCATAAAGTTATATCCGATAAGGTATACATTACAATAGGCGCTCGAAGGATCAAAGGCTATTGTAACGAAAAGTCAGACCTTACCCTTTCTTGGAAAATAAACCGTTTATTCTCCTGTCGCAGCTTTTCTTTCCCTTGACTTAAACATGACATTCGCGCTGCGATAAAAATGTGGAAAACTTAATACATCAACGAAATACACCTTACAAAGGATAAAACGACTTCTTGTAATTTCGCTTTTTATGTTTCGGAAGTTGCCTAAGGTGAGTTCGTGCATTCCGTTTGATGTTAATTAATAAGTTAAAACAACGTTGAAAGATCTCTTTTGGTGCATTTGATTGCTTAGCAAAATTTTATTTTATTTCTCCTTTGCTTGAAGGTATTTAAGATACAGGAAGATAAGATAATTTCTACAAAATTGTTCC
This sequence comes from Carterocephalus mandan, assembly GCA_018250895.1. Classification (NCBI taxonomy): domain Eukaryota; kingdom Metazoa; phylum Arthropoda; class Insecta; order Lepidoptera; family Hesperiidae; genus Carterocephalus; species Carterocephalus mandan. The sequence continues at coordinate 3,155 of DWTT01002016.1, read as the reverse complement.
ATTAAGCAAGCTCGAGTAGAAAAGTGACAGTGATTCGAGTTTAAAGTTTAAGTAAGTGTTTTTTAATCCAGGTTACTTTCGTGTATGAATTTCCGAGAATCAGACACTGCAACTTTATGGATAAATCAATTGGATTTCTACGTCTGCTAATCCTGCTCTTGGCTAGCATGGTAGACTATGACCTTGTTCTGAGAATTCGTACCCTCATGTGGCACAGTAAAATATTTGTGAAGTATTTCATCATCGCGAGATATCTACTCCATCCGAGGCATAACAGGTTGGGGCTCTAACAGGGATTCCAATCTTACAAATTGGAATTTGATGTGTCTCGCTGTGTCAAAGCCACACCTCTTTGTCAATATTTTCCAACAACGGGTAATGAATGTATTTAGTCGCCGGTTAAATTTCATTCGAGGGCCGGCATTTCATTACTTCGCCGTCGTCCAATAGAGTTAATCGAAATGTGCATTGTACGCGCTCGCCGCTGATACATCCGCAGGCAATTTATGACGATAATCTGAACGCGTATGTACGCTGGGAACCGATTCGGGGGCCATGTTTTGATATGTTTATTGCTTTAATTACTTGAATTTGCGTGAAGATAAAAAATAATAAAAATTAAATAAATCATACAGAAAATAATACATGCTGAACCCCTGTTCTGTTATATTAAATGAGTATAGACTTTACTGTCTGTTAAACACTGATTATTTTAAGATATCATAAAAAACAATGATGAAGATTTGTCATCTCAATCTAATTGGTTCAATTTGGCATTTCATCGCACTTGTTCGTGATCATGAACACGTTAGCCAAGTAAAAATAAAATGGGAGTAACTATTTTCATCTCCGCTATCTTCACGCGCTTTTATTATATCTACCTATAAAATCCATAACAAATCCTTTCTCCCACCGCCTGACATCGTAAAAGGTAAGCTTACACCGTATCCAGCTCCGCCATCACGTAGCGGCGGTACATTCTCACAATATCGCATAATATCGCATAATGCCGCGCGCAATCGGTTCAATACAGCTATTTAATTTCGCGCGCATCTAGCCTCCGCGTAATTTCATCCAGCCAGCGAAAAAATGGCCGCCATTTTATTCGGATGCGTGCGTTGGCACGTCCCGGCGCCCGGTTCCGATCTCGCGTACATGAAACGTGACCATTCGCGTCCCGCTCGTCGAGGAATAAACATAATCCGTCACACGCCGATCTCCCCAACGCCCACGCGTGATTTAAAAGCGTGCGAATTGGCTGTGTTTCTCGTTACGTACGACCTTCTTTGTTACTTGCAAGATTGAACTCTGCTGAAATGGCTTTATACGCTGTATATTCTCCTATACGTATTTGCTGTATATTTCTCTCAAATGTAAAGTAGCGTTTAAGTCGATTTTTTTAAAAGTTTTTTAATATAAAGAAAGAAAGAAAGAAAGAAAGAAAAAAAAATATATACAATATACAATATATATCTATCCATACTGACTCGTCCAATATGATAACGAAGGTAGCGCATCATAATAATATTGTACTAGATATAGACCCCAGAAAGTTGGTGTTAGCAGTACCTATGTGAAATTAACATAACATTATGGCAGCCATATCAAACACAATTAGTGCTAGCATCGGTACTGTAGAAACTGCAAAGAATTTATCATGCTATCAAAGTAAATTTAAATGTTTGTTTGGGTAAATCAATTACTCCATAAGCGATGCTGTACGAGTATATGCAATAGGTAGTCTGGGTTTAAAATTCTCCAGCCAAGACGTTGCATTCCCTGCTCTAGAATGAATCGCTCGAGTAGGTATTCGTAGTTGAAAATACTTTCCATCATTGATGTGTAATTGGACGCGGAGTGGTCATTAAGCGTGGTGACGTGACCGACGAATGCAAATTGCATTTTTATTTGCGGTCACCGGCGCAACTAACAACCTACCGATCACCGTCAGCTTATTTGCCGAAGGCTAGGAAACAGCGCACTGCAATGTTCACCAGAGAACTATGCTTTATGTGTTGGCTGGCAATTTAAAAGCAACTATGTATTACGTAAATCTTGGTAGATTACTGTTGTAACTTATTTTTTTTTTTTTCAAAATATCAACGAACTCACGTGTGGACTAGTAAATGCTCGATAATTAGTTTCAAACAATTACATAGTGTAATGTTTGCAACCACCTTATAAAGGTGGACGTACTGAATATTCATAAACTGCTCGTAAGATTTAAAAAAGACGCATTAAAACATGATGAAAATTTAAGGTGTATATTGAAGTAATAAAGTGTATATTTGAAGTTTTACTATTTATAATTTGCGGATTTCTCGTTACTAATAATTTTTCTCGCACCTAAAAAAAACACGTAAATATTGATCAAGAATAATGCGCATTGTATCGTGTTTGATTTATTGTCATACATTTTTTATAGTCCGGATGAGACGCAAGGTTGTCTCCATTATTCGTACTACTAAAATTCTTTAGAATGAACGCACATCAGAATACTCACACATGTCATATTGTTTGTGATGTGACTACAACAAAAAAAATCTTAATTTAAAAACAGCTCTCGCATCTATTGAACTCCATTAAAAGCCAGTACGTATTTTGCATACACGTATTATGAAGAGGGGAGCGGTATGAAAGCCACCTATTTGCGGGCGCCGGCGTCTGTCGGTCAGTATTCAATATGAATTGTTTCAGCGATCCAGTTTTTTTTGGGGCGCACTCAAAGCTGATCCAACTTTTTGTAGATCTCTAATCTCGGCCCGACCGCGCCGGTGTCCGTCCATGAATATTTTAACTCCTGTGTCAGCCTTCGAAAATACGTTACTCGCATTCGTTTATTATGTCACATCAATCGCCCCAGGGAGTAGGACGGATATATCGAGAGGTATGTATCAAAATGGGATTTCATTTTCTAGTTCAGAAATCAAACGTTTCCCACGACGCCGGTCCGGTGTCCTCGCGGAGCCCCTCAGAATTTCCGTTCCGGCTCGTTTTCCGTCCGGATTTTCCTGAACTTTTCCGTTGAAAATTCACGTGGCCCCGCCGTTTCGCGGTCATAATTGTTCGATGCCTCGGAGCGCATTTTTCCGCAAGATAATGCCATTAATCACGCGCCGAGTAATGAAAATGTACCGTGTTGCGGGTGGCCCTGT
>DWTT01002015.1:0-10631 GCA_018250895.1 Carterocephalus mandan | reverse complement strand
TTAAGTTCGAAGGACAGAATTCGATCGGCACTGTCTTTGAGGAGGGCAACGTACGAACGTATAAACGAAACTATTGTTATGTCTAATTCCATGCGAGCAAAGCTGCGGTATACTAGTAGCTGCTACTAGTATTTAGTATAACATTACATATTACTGTGATTTACTCTAAGATCAAAGCTGTCTTTGATGCTTGCGAATTTGAGCAGCCAATCATCATTTTCAATCATACGAGTCAGCGAGTAGTCACTTGTTTACACGCAAGCTACCTATCTGTCGACACACTACTGCAATGCACCCACCCGTTTATTGATTTGAGCCTTTGATTCCACACTTACTACCATTGAACCTGTCAGGATAAACAGTTTAAAATAACAATATGCTAGCATTTTAGTCGTGATGCCAATAAATATGTTTAATAAGACTCCGATATATCTCTAGACCTTTTAGGGTAGCCTACGCTACAGCCGAACATTTTGAGTAAGACCGTAATAAATACAGTTAAGTTATACTCGTAGGTACTAAGAGAATACTAAAAAGGTAACCCGTAACTAACATAACTGTATTAAAAACCTCGATCTATTATAAATATGAGAATGTATTTTCATACTAGCAGATAATATTCGTATAGCAGCAGCCTAGTAGATATCTAGCACTTATATTTTCCATATACACAGTTTTTCACAAATTTTCACACACACAAGACACATTTTCACCACAATTTATAAGTTACGAGCATTTTCTTATATTATTAAAAAAACCTCTTCCAACTCCTTCCACATGAATCTAAAAGTACCTACACTCGCGAGCAAAAGTATAGAATCACTATATTTGTTATGCAACTTCATAATTTGCTCGCGAGTGTACTTCCAAACTGCCATTAGGGTCACGCGTACCTACTCGTAACTTGTCACTAAAACCGCGACAGCGGAGTGCGTTTAAAAAGTACTTACAACAGTGAGAACCTTCCGCAAATCGTTATGTAGAGCAGACACGTCGACTCCTCTGCCGGCGTCGCCGAGTCGCCGCAGCGTGTCGGCGAGCGGGCCCGACAGCGCGCGCAGCTGCTGCCAAGATCTGGCGTACTGCCTCCGTACCAACTCGATTATTGTAGACGTGAGCGCCAACCCGATCAGAATGTAGAGCGTGCACAGCAACATGTACTTCGGCCTTTCTGTAGAAAAATTGACGTTTACACTACGCTTATGCAGCCAGAATGGCGTACAGAGGTAGGGAGATAAACGCTCACACACTTACACCCTCGCGTGGCTTTACGCGAGTAGGTCTGCGTTTTAACAAATAAATGATTTATGATTATGATTATGATTTAGGTTCAAGGTAGCGCATACGTACAAACAACACCATGGAACCATCAAAACTTACAGACGGTGTCCTAACATTCAGGTTGAATCTATTACAGATGTTAAAATAACTTAAGCTATAATTTTTAATTTTTAAGTAAACAGAAAGTGTGTATACCATACCACATGCAATTTATTATTTATTTTATTAGTTGGTATTCCCATCACTTCCATCTCTTGTAGCAACTTATCCAATCCTCACAAAATTGATGTGATATTTCATATTTCCTTTAGTGGACTATAATTGGTAGAGCAGCGTGGTAGAACATTCTCCGCTCTAGACCTCGCGCAGCTGAGTCTGTAGGGGGAGACACGTGCCTAGCAGTTGGACGTCTATGGTTTGTAGCCTAGCTACATAGTTTAATTAATACATCGTCTGCCAATCTGCGACACAGTACATAAAACAAACTCACTAGGCACTAGATCACCGAAGCCAATGGTGGTCATGGTGATGAAGCAGAAGTAGAAGCCGTCGTAGAAGGTCCAGTCGTCCTCCCACATCTTGAAGAGGCCTGCGCCAGCCGACAGGTACACGAACAGGAAGCACACCGCCCACAGCGCGTACAGTGACCGCTGGCCCGCCGGGTTCGCCTCAGACACTCGACTACAGCATTCTGGACAAACACCATCATCAACATAATCATCATCTTCATCACAGGGTGTACAGCGACCGCTGGCCCGCCGGGATCGCTTCGGACACTCGATTGCAGCATTCTGAACAAATATTATCATGATGATTACATCATCTTCGTATTCATCATCATCATCGTCATAAATTAATGCTATTATTATGTAATAGAATTAGTAATAAACCAACCGTTGTTCCGCCAATACGTGTATTTCCTTACAGAGTACATCTCCACAACCCCGCACTTCGCATAGCGACCCTGATCCATCACTTCGCATTTCGCAATTATGTCGCTAAAAGGTGTTTATATTCTGTGCCCAGTGCCCGGTAGCACAAAGCTAGACTTCAAGTTGAAAAACCTAATAACAATCCCCGGTTCGGGCTTTGCCCAATTAAACCCAGGACCCCTAGCTTGGCGGCTGCTAAGAGCGCCTCTTGTGCTGGCTTTCTAGCTAGACCAACGAAGATAGTTAGACAGATAAATTTCATTTAAACCCGGAAACTCCCGTTCCTGAAATAGTATTGTGAGTGACAGAGGCCGACATAAATATTTGCGATTGAAACCATTTGCTTATAACAACAACTGTTGTACAGCGGAACTGGGTATGGCGATAGTTAAGTATCATGGCGGTGCGGTGATGAGATCCATAGCTTTAATTAGTTCAAACATAAGCAGCCTCTATCAGTCAGAGTGCAGTTAGGAAGTGGCAGCAGTGTTAATAGTTACTATATTTCTCAGGTCAATAAATAAATGTATCTGAGCTATATTTTACTTACTTGGCATTGCAGGCAACTGTTTAGCTATAACAGATACAACCGTAGCGAAAACTCTTCCGAGATCAGCAATCACAGTCAAAGTGAGTGGTATTCCTACCAGAGCGTATATCATACAGAACAACCTTCCCCAAAAAGTTACTGGTACTATATTTCCGTATCCTAAAAAGTAAATTTCAAGATTACAACGCCAGAGCCATAGTAATAGACGTTAAACGATAGGTGGTTTAATATAATCATTTCTACTAACCACTAAAAAGAAAGTTTTCTAGCTGTACATATTTAAAAAAACAACGTACAGAAAGGATTGCAAATTGAAGTAATAAATCTTGCTAGTAATAAATCTATTATGGCCTCATGGCACAAGTAGTTGAGGTAGAACGATTGATATATTTGCGACAGTTACAGAAAAGTATTATACATTTCGTGCTTACATGGTCGTACACACCTATTGTAGTGAGAACAGTGGATGAGAAGAACACTGCTTGCAATGTACTCCATTTCTCTTCTGAGGGTGGGAAGTTATTCTTAAATTCTAACGCTAATCCGTTCGAGGAGGCCTCTTCTAGAACCTGGTAATACATAAAGTAAAAATTATCTACTAATTATTATTTAAGACGACCCAATATTAGATTTATTACTTACTCTCTCGTAAATACTGAGCTGGTCACTAAGCAAATCTTCTATATCTTCTGTCTTATTTACATTGTAGTCAGATACAATTCGTATCAGGTTCCACCTTTCGGTCAACAATCGATCTCTGTGATATTCTTGTTTCGCTACTTCTGCCGGGTACTCGAGAGCGCGGAACACCTGCGTTGTAAATACTTTATTTACCATGTTTTTACAACATCCGGATAAGATTCATACACAACACAATGCCCTTTACCAAGCCTATATCCAATAATACCTTGTGCTAGGAACTACAGCCAGGACACCTACTCTGTTAGAGCTGACAGTAAATTTCAACTTTCAAATAGATTTATTGTATATATTTCAAAATATTATTAATTATTAGTACTTACAAAGAAACCAATGCCTTAATAGATAATCTTTATTATTTTATTTGATTACAAAATAATTTACCATAAATTACAAAAGTAAACACAACCTTACGATTATTTCCTATACGTATTTAAAAGTTTTCAAATTCTTTTGGGTATAAACAAGTAGGCGAGGTTTTCAATTTTACATCTCCAGCATTGGGAAAGTTAGTATGATCACCAGCATTACGACAAATCGGCATATACGGCGGAGGTGCCTTTTGATGAAGTACTGAGTGCCAACAAGTTTCACGAAACCATACGTGATTTTTTATATCATAAACACCCGATTTAAGGGATCCAAATCGTTTCGTGGGATCTACATCCAAAAGATTTTTTACCAATGATTTGCAAGTAGGAGTCATACATTCAGGCGTTCTGAACTGTCCATCCAGGATTTTTTCATACAACTTCATCGTATCCGAACTATAAAATGGTGGATATCCAGCACTCATTTCATAAATAAGAATACCCAATGACCACCAGTCGACGGAATACGTGTAGCCCTTAGACAAGATAATCTCGGGAGCTAGATATTCCGGTGTTCCACATAACGTCCACGTCCTGTTTTTTATTATTTTACAGAAGCCGAAATCGCCCAGTTTAATGTATCCGGATTCTTCAATAAATATATTTTCCGGCTTCACATCTCTGTGAATAACGGAACAGTGATGAAGATATTCCAGCGCTAAAACCATTTGAGCAGCATAGAATTGCGTTAGCGGCTCTGATAGATTTCCTAGTCTCTTTATTAAAGTAAACAGCTCACCACCAGCTACGTAAGGTAATAATAAATATATGTACATATTATCTTTGCAACAAAAATCTAGTTTTATCACAAAAGGGAATGTAACGCTTTCTAATATCTTCTTCTCGTATAGTAATTGTTTAACGTTTTTCTTTTTAACCACTGCTGTTTTTTCTATTGCTTTCATAGCATGGTACTCAAATGTATTTTTATCGCGTACTAGAAAGACGATACCGAATGAACCAACACCCAGGGCAGTCAATTGATCGAAGTCCTCTACAGACTTTTCATATATTACTGTACTAGAGTAGTTCTTCAAAAAATCATTTTTCATTGCGTCCAAATAACGCTTATGATTGACTTGAAGATCATGAACATAATGGTCTTTCTTTTCATCTCTTTTATCGAATGTTGTGGTCATTCCATGGCTTTTAACTTAGTCAATAGTTTAATATTAATATGTGTATTAATTTTAGGTCAATTAAACTGTACAAAAGCAAAACAAGGAAATTATTTTAAACACTTCGATTAACTCACAATCCATCGCAATGTCAATGTTGATAGAAATATCAATATAGGCAAAGAAAATTAATCAGAATAACTTTAATGACAATTTTATACAATCTGTAGGTCAAAGAAATAAAATTTCGGTGAAGGTACATATAAAAGTCGCAAAGAAATTGGAGTTTGCAATAACGTAAATCAAATCGTCATTAAGAACAAGTAAGAAATTTTGGTATTTCTTTGGTACGCATACGCATCAGTCCGCATACTTTCCATTTTATATACATACTATATATGTACATAGAAGTTCGTGAAGCAAAGCCGGCAGTTATATCTATATATATATATATTATCCTCGCTATGAAGTAAATAATAAAAAAAATCTCATAAAACGCCAGGGATTCCAACATACAACTGTTACATTGAGGGTCTCCCATACCTTTCGACGCGGAACTCCGTGCCACGTTGGTCACTGTCCCTGGCCCTGACCCTATTAGTAGAGACCATTATTGTCTACCATTCTCTGTATTAAAAAGTAAATTAAAAAACAGACGGAAGCTAATAGGAAGGTAACGTAGAACGGACTACGTTACCTTCCTCTATGCTAATATCTAACATAAACAATAATTTCGTATTACTAAATTTTAAATGCTAAAAGTACTACCTATTTCAGAGTAAATACATACATGGGTCCAAATAAATAAAACATTGGATATTATATATTTTGAAGGCATCTTTTATATCATAACCTTAAATAAAATAAACCATAAGTTTTAGGGACCTCACTTTTGTTATAACTTTAATTGACGATTCACCAATCTGCATCTAAAAGTCCAAGAATTCTTGTTCGTACATACATTTCGATGTTTTTCGAAGTTTAGTTTGGGATACTTCGGGAAAATTGCTTGTGTCTCCAGGAGATGGGCATGTTGGGACAAAGGGGGCCGGTATTCGTTGATGCAAAATCGACTGCCAACAAATTTCTTTAAACCACACATGTCCTTTTATATCAAAAGTTCCATTTTTCAGGCAACCTAGCCGTTTTGTCGGGTCCACTTGCAACAAGCCTCTTAGAAGTTGCTTACACTCACCACTAAAACTGTCTGGACATTTGTATTGACCCTCCAGTATCTTCTCATAAAGCTTATTCGGATCTGACGCAAAGAAAGGAGGGTGACCAGCCTCCATTTCAAATATTAGCACACCAAGAGCCCACCAATCAATAGGAAACCAGTATCCCTTAGACAATATTACCTCAGGGGCCAAATATTCTGGCGTTCCGCAAAGAGTCCACGTTTTTTTTTTAAGAATTTTACAAAATCCAAAGTCGCAAAGTTTCAAATATCCATTTGTATCAACTAAAATATTTTCCGGTTTAATGTCCCTATGAACAATCTCGCAGTGATGTAAATATTCTAAGGCTAAAGTTATTTGACTGGCATAAAATTTGGATAAACTTTCTGAGAAATTGCCATATTTCTGGATGTAAGTGAATAACTCCCCACCAGCTATATAAGGCAGTATAAAATATAGATACAAATTATCTTTAAAAGCAACATCTAAGGAAACTATGAACGGAAATTGAACGCATTGCAATATCTTTTTCTCCAATATTAGATGTTTTACATGTTGTCTCTCAACAACCACGCCTTTTTGTACTACTTTCATTGCATGATATGTAAATGTTGATTTATCCCTTACTAAGAAAACTTCTCCGTAAGCGCCGTTACCAATTGCTTTTATGTTATCAAAGTTAGAAGGGTCCTTATCAAAGTTAGGAGGGTCTTGATATTTCTTAGCAAATTCTTCTTTTAACATGTCCAAATATCGTACATGATCCTGATGATTCTGAATTGTGTAAGACGATTTAGCCATATATTTATACTTGACTCGTTATTGCTAGTCACATTTCACATAATTAGTTGCAAAGTTCTTCCAATAAAACGTGTAAAAATAATAAAGACATTGAATATTAACAAATAAGTGCATAAAAACTAGTGCTAAAAATACAAAATACATCTAAATGACATTCATGGCAAATTATCTCATTTAATTTTAAATCAGGTTGCTAGTATTGCCGTAGTAAAATATATATATTTTTACGCTCATTTGAAATTAATCTATGTAATATAAAATAGGTACATGGTACAAACATACTTTAAAATATTTACAACTGTGTTGCTGAAAAATTTTAAAAACATCTTCTGTTTAAACTTACGTAATTATTCTAATGACGGTACAAAAAAATTATAATGTATTTAATTAAATAGAAACTTCTTTAAAATGCAAAAGAAGACAGATAGATAGATTCTTTTCTATCAAATTTTCTATCAATCTTCTTGCCATGGAAATTTGTGACACAAGTACTATAACTATTTAATTTTAATTCCAATAATTTATGTTACGGCCCAGGTCGGTTGGGTCAATTTGTGTTCTGGCAAAAATATACGTTCCAAATAACAAATTATTGGAACAGCTAAATCAATGGGCGAAGAAACCAAACGCGGTACTCCTTCGGGAGGTTACTCGTATTCAAAACAAGAACAATATTCACAATATCTGCGAAAGTTGCATCAAGATTTTATTGAATGTTGGAATGAAAAGCCAGGAAGCAATGCACAGTTAAGTGATTTTGAACGCCTAAAGGTTATCGGGACAGGCGCATTTGGTGTTGTGTATTTGGCTAAACATGTATCCTCGGGACGATTTTATGCAATGAAAATGTTAGAAAAGGAAAAAATCTATAAGCTTAAACAAATAGAACATAGCTACTATGAGAAAAAAATTCTTTGTGGTCTAAATTTTCCCTTTGTTGTATACATGAAATACTTTTTTAAGGATAACGTTTACCTCTATTATGTTTTACCTTTCATAGCTGGTGGTGAAATGTTTTCTCATTTACGCAAAGTAGGAAAATTTGAAGAATCAGCCGCTCAGTTCTATGGAGCTCAAGTTATTTTAGCACTGGAATATCTCCACGCATGTGAATTGGTTTATAGAGATCTAAAGCCGGAAAATATCCTAATAGAAAGGACTGGTTATATAAAATTGACTGACTTTGGATTTTGTAAACTCATTCGCGGTAGAACTTGGACTCTTTGTGGAACACCAGAATATTTAGCACCTGAAATAATTCTTAGCAAAGGTTATGGAATGTCAGTTGACTGGTGGTCTTTGGGAATTCTACTTTATGAAATGAGCGCAGGCCATCCACCATTTTATGCGTCTGATCCGATGAGGATTTATGAAAAGATAGTTGTCGGGAAGTATAGGTGCCCGAATCACTTTTCGCTGGAATTAAAAGATTTGATCTCGCATGTTCTTCAGGTTGATAATACTAGGAGATTTGGAAATCTCAAAGATGGTGTTCTCGATTTTAAAAACCATAAATGGTTTAAGGATATAAATTGGGATGCTTTATTAAGTGCTCGCATACAAGCCCCTTTTATTCCCAAAGTTCGTACGCCCGGTGATACCACTAATTTTGATTTTTTTGAGGAAGAAAAAATCAAACGAAGTTCCATTTGTCTCTATGAAGAAGATTTTGCAGAGTTTTAACTTGAAGTTTGCACATGCTATTAATTATTTACTTAAGCCAATTCAAAACGCTAGATAAGTTTTATTTAGTATAAGTGCTTATATTTGAAGTTATGAAGTCACAGATTTAATTCTTGCCTTGTTTTTATGTTACCATTGTTATTTGTTCCATTCAATCCCAATAATATTTAATAGATTGTCAACGTACACGTGTTGATTAATAAATGGATATGATATGATTGATGAATGATTATTTAATAATGGATCTCTAAGAATACTTCTTCTAAATAATTCCATCACTGACAATGAACCGCATTGCGTTAAATTGCTACATTTATAAAAGCGAACTTCACAAAATTTTAAACCAGGAATATATACCAAGTTTAATTATTTTACCTAATGTAGGTACAAAAATAACGAGCATTTCATGTTTACTTTGCACGCGGTTCCCTTAAATCAGTGTTGGCAATGTTGGCGTCGCTGGTATTGGTATAGTATAGTGTATTATGTTAAAATTAGATATCGTAGACTACAATGAAATATTGATTGCATTGTAGTTTCAAATCTAATTTATTGTCAAATAAACAACATCTTACGATGCAGATTTTATCCTGAATTCTAAATGGCTAAAGATCCAATTACCTATATTGGATTTTGAAGCTAACGCATACAATCAACGTTCAGAGTTCATATTCGATTACCTACTTACCAAACCTCCGCCTGCGGTATACAACGTAAGTGCTAGGAAGAGTCCGACGTGTGATAGAGCTGCTCTAGGAAATAACCGCTCCCATTTAGACGGCTTGGGCGGCGATCCCATCAGCGTTTCCGTCTCCCAAGACACGTTCTTCACGCCTTTACACATGATGTCAGATTGCTCTTTCTTTCAACATGAACAGAAGCAACATCTCCAGCCTCCGATTTCTGGATCTATCTACTTTCATTTACCATAAAACTTATAGCATTTTCGGTAGATTAACCACAATGTTAATAGATTTTGATGATGAAAACATCTGAAACAAATTTAGATAGGTACTTAAATATTGTCACATTAACCAAAATTCTCGCAACACCTATTTCATTCCTATACTTGAAAAAATGATTTATGTCAACTATGTATATGTAATTAGTGGCCACTTCGGCTTCTCTTGACATTGCGAAGATACAAACTTTTATTATCTAGACTGAAAATTATACAAACTCAGGAATCCAATGCATGATTGTACCAAATTCCATCGCTATCAGATGAACGACATGTATGGATGCGCATATAGGGACAAACAAACGAGGAATGATTTTTATATCATAGGACCTATATTTTGTAAGTAAAGATTAGATAATATTATACTCCAATGTATAAAATCTAGGTATCTAATAGATATCTAATACAAACAAGTACCTCCTCTAAGGTCGTAAGGAAAGGACTCGGAGGTAAGTCCCAAGAGATAAATAACATTTCCTATTCTCAGTTATCTTCGGGGTACACTTTTACAATCTGCAAAAAAATGTTCGGATCGAATTATGGCTCTTGATTTTTAGCGAAGAACAAGTTTTTATTTTCACCCTAGAACGAAGCTATGCTGTGTCTTCTGTTCCAAAACTAAAGTACCTAAACTTCTAGCTAAATGGAACTCTAACCATTGTCATAGATAATATGCAAATTAATACAACTACTTATAGTAAAGTCTTGAACCGTAACCGTTCTAAATGTACTGGACTAATCTGCACTGGAGTAGAGTAGTGGAGTACGCTTTAGGATTAGGTGCAAAATTGGAGAAGATAGGTACCCTTGCCCTGAAGTAGGCCGCTAATGGATTGATGCTTAGTGTGTCACTTTATGTGTTAGTCTTACTCCAAACTCATTATCTAATTATTACCAACAGTTGGGAAAATGGAACAAATACGCTTGTTTAAAAAAATCCATACTTATTGCAACTAAAATATATATCCCGTAACAAACTTTGTAGCGTCCATAGCCCAATGGCTCGCATCGAATCAATGTGATCGAGATGTTAAGCAACGACGGGCGCGGTCGGTTT
>DWTT01002014.1:0-10631 GCA_018250895.1 Carterocephalus mandan | reverse complement strand
CTCGCCTACGGCTCGGGCTAGCAATATCGCCTCGGCTGTAATTATCAACTTACCGCACTTGTATCATAATGTACTATAATTACATACATTTCTATGTTAGTTACTAAAACGAAAGTACAAAAAAATCTTTTGTTTGCTTTCCATGACTAATAAAATAACTGAGTGAAGCAATTGTATCTTGAATTAAGGTAGTATAATTTTATATAACATTGTTAAAATAATTCACTTAATTGTACATTGTCACTCATTCATTTTAATTTAATTTTACGTGGGAGGATCAGCAAGAAAACCTTATAGATACAACGTTACAGTATTCGATTCAGTTTATTTGCATAAAGATAGGATTCTCAGAATCGACGAAACTTATGCTTATGGCCTTCCACTGACATCGGATTCCATCACGAAAGTATGTATCTGATTGTAGGTAACTGTAAAATAAAGTAGGAATAATAGTAGGTGACTCCAGTTCAACTTTAATCGAAATTATTGACTTGAGCGTATTTGTGAGAATTTGTGAGATAAGAGATGAGTGCAAGTACGAGTATCACGAACGAAAATCACGATTCATTAATTGTAAACAAATCGAAACATAAAATAAAATGTTGTGTTCAAAAATGATTTCACAGTCCTATTCGAAATTTGTTCAACAAGTCTGATTCGGGACATGCTCATTGCTTGATGAATTTTAATCATGTTCATAGCGATTTTCAACATAAGCTAATTCTGATTTTGTAGAGTTTCCAAGATATCATAATTCACATGACTTATGGATGGATTGCCACTACTGAAACATGGACAGATAGACTAGCTTCATAAATACATAATTTCAATAATTCATCTAAAACTTAAATGATTATAAAATATTTTAATTATTTATTTATTTATTCTATTTTATAAGACATGAATAGGCATTATTTTCCAGTCAAAGTTTCACATTGAGAGGGAGAGAAAAAAGTGGCAGATGGTAGAAGTAAAAAATAAATAATAATATAATAATAATAAACTAATATTGTTATTCGTTGTAATCGTAAAATCATAATTATAATCTTTTGTTGGCATGAACGTAGCAATAAATTAAATTGTCGATTTCATTAAAACGTACCTCGGTCAACGATCTCAGTTCTGCATTTACAGGCATTCAAATTCCAAACAATAGGAATTTAATTACAGATTATTAATTCATTAAAAATAAACTATCTATTATTACAGTTAGTTTTTCTTACAAATTAGACTGTTAAAAAAGCTATTTTAAGATTAAAGTTGCAAAGATCTATCTTGGAGAGATCAGATGAGTCACCGAGAGAAATGTATGCAGCATCCCGCGCCGTACTCAATACGGCCCACTCAAAGCCGGTCTGGGAAGTAACTCACAGTATCGGGAACAATAAATATCTAGAAACACAATAACAATGAATCTTACAGTTATTGTCCTACGTATCTAGGTTCAGATCGAGTCATGAATTAACTTAAATTGGTCACCACGAGTAAAACGGTCTGCAAGCTAAATGGTTATTTTTTCCAGATTGTTACAACATTTAATACATAGTATTTATCTTAATTTTGTACTTATTAATGGTATATGTCGCTAATGTATATATAACAACGCTCATCATTTCATGTACCTAGTTTGTTTGTGCCTGTAATTGACGTGACACTAATCCTGTTTTAAACCTGAGGTAGGTTCCACCACGGGGGCTAAGGAGGGGAAAGTTAAAAGCTTTATAGCAAGTGAAATACAGATCTATAAATTATAATATCATTATATAACTTATATTCAAAATATTTTTTTATATTAAGCAAAATAATAATTATCAATAAGTGTAATAATGTAGGTAAGGTGTATTACAATTTGTATGACTCATGTTTAAGGTGTAAGTATTACAATTTGTATGACTCTCAAATTCAGCTCTTATGGAGATTATTCTAATTCTGTTGAAGCATGCATTTTCCTTAGAATATTAACTTCCAACTTAATCAAGTTTAAGTAATGTTTGGTAATATTACAGCGTCGGCTCAACACCAATCCGAATTGGAGCAGCGTGGTTGAGTGTGCTCTAGACATCTCGCAGCTGTGTCTGTGGCAAAGACCCGTGCCCAATCGTCGTCTATCGGTTGTATTTATTCTACAGCATCGGCAATATTTTTTTCCATTATGCTTGCAAATTGATACAAATCCCCGGTGGGACCACTCTGAGTGTAATTCTACGCAGCTGGACGGACGTGAAGTGCAGTTACATTAGCCACCAATTAGGTTAGCTAGATTGCCACCACTAATTCCTTAGCCGCTGCCATAACTGTACTTTGTACTATAAATTTATCTAACTATGGGACTAGAGGATGCGAAATTAAATCAGGTCCGTGATACGAAGCACATTGTTCTAGAAAGATAAGACGTACTCGTGAAAGTCAGACATGAGGGCGCGATTTCGACGAAATATTATACTCTTAATCATACGTACCGAGTAGGTACCTATAACATGAACGTGTGACTAACTTGGAAATTATGTCAAAATTACTAAATTTATATTTGTACTTACTTATCTGACTCGTACAAAATATAGCATATCTGCATTTCCCCAGTACCGCAATTAACAATAAAACC
This sequence comes from Carterocephalus mandan, assembly GCA_018250895.1. Taxonomy (NCBI): domain Eukaryota; kingdom Metazoa; phylum Arthropoda; class Insecta; order Lepidoptera; family Hesperiidae; genus Carterocephalus; species Carterocephalus mandan. Next base: position 8,029 of record DWTT01002014.1, on the reverse strand, counting down.
GCGCCGAAATGATATTAATAAATTTATATTTATGAATGATTATCGGTAAAAATCAAGAGGGATTTCAATGTTGTATCTTCCGGCTTAACAACACATCGTTCTCAAAGTATGAGAGCACTACAGTAAAATAAAGGTCAACGAAAAAGATTTATCGTTCGAAGATACAAAAAACATCGAAAGAAAAAGTAGCTTGAAAGGAAATTTTAATATTATCTGCTTACCGAAGTTATTTACAGTATCAGACGGGGAGATGAATAAACAACCAGTAAAATTCCTTTTAATACGTAGTTAATTGTGAGTTTGTTTACAAAATATTGAGTCTCTTTTTCTTATAGAACTTGCTTTCTTTAATTCGCCAACAATATTTATAGATTTCAAATAATTGGTCCAATTTTGCTCAAATCTGGGCCATTATAAACGCAGCATAGTTCAAACAAGAACCTCATCAATTTTCCTTAAAGGCCAAATGTTCTTCGCTACACATACAACCGACTCCTATACCGCCGACTAAAAAGAAACTAACCCAGATAGTTCCGATACACAAACACGTACCAACATTGCGGATAGAGTTATATCGGTCGAAATTGGGTTATTTCACGAATTAACATCGTGTTCTCAATAAATTCAATTACGGCAAAATTCCAACGTAAATTTTGCTATATCTATCGGCTGCCTTTGATCATAATATTAAACCACGCGATGTGGTCATTCGGACCCTTCTCGGAATTGATGTATCATATTACTGAAGAGGTGTTGACACGCTCCCTCAACTGTCCCATCCCAACATCAAACACGCTAACACGCCAACTACACGTATATATGTAATTAACTCGGCTCGCCACTCAATCGAGTGTCTCTATTACGGCTTATTGACTTCTGCACAATCATTCTACCAAAGTATATATTGACTCCCATCAACATCAACAACTGTGGAACTCCAGAGAGCACGAATATCCTCTCAGAGTAAGAAGGGTTAAGGGTTCGATGGTTAAGGAAAGGACACGGCCAACTTCACATTTCCTAAAGAACCTGGAACATACTAAAGGAAAACAGTTTTCTACACTTCACAGTTGGAAGGACCTACCTTACAAAAATATGTGTTTAGTTAACTAAATTATACTTATACTATAGAGCCCACCGACATAGTTCGCAGGGTTAGCAAGTTGAAGTGGCAATGGGCAGGCCACGTTCGAAGTACTGATAACCAGTGGGGAAGAAAAGTCCTCGAATGGACAACCACGACTAGGAAAAAGTAGCACAGGTCGCACTTCGACACGGTGGACAGACGGCCTGAAGAAGACGGTGGGAAACCGCTGGATTCAGAAGGCACAGGACCGGTCGGAGTGGTGTCTTTTAGGAGAGACCTGTCCAGCAGTGAACTACAAGAGGCTGATAATGGATATATAGATGGAATTATTTTTTTAGACCCTTTTGCAAAGAACTCGCTAAAGTAAGTAAGTTCAGTAAGTAAGTTAAGTAAGTAAGTAAGTTCGTCTATGGTGTCTCTTTCTTCCTTAATGTGTTCCTTGCCTCAACTATTTATAATAGGAGATTGGCTTATGAATATTTCAAAGGCAACAAAACAAAGACCGGATACAAAGACATCGCAGGATATGTGTCCGACACATTCGCGTCTAGACCCATGACGTCAGTTATTAAATTGAGACTGATCTTAATTGGTCTTATTGGTCGCTACGACCCATGACAATGTGTTCACTGATATCTTGTAAATTGTTTAATGTTCATATTGCTTTTAAAACATGAACTTTTTCATGTCTCTTTTTTAAACTCTCTTATATTCATCCTAATCACAGGACTTAAGACTCGAATCACATTATGTACTTAATTGAAGAAATCAGTGTATCAGGATAGATTTTTCAATATTCCAATGATGTTCGTTTCTTCTTTTTTATATATGCCGTTCGGTTACAATCTAACTACAGTAATACCTATTACCAAAACTTCAAAGTCCATACAATAGAAGAAACTACCAGACTGATAATATAAGCCGAGCCTGTATCTCAGTAGAGATACTAATCGAAGCACAACATGTGGATAGATAGGAAACGGTCCTAAATCGTTTGCAAAGATAATTTTATATCGAAATCAATTTCTGTTGTCCCATCTCAAACGGTGCGCATCTGTCATTCGCATAACAATAGCAATGTTTATCTCGACATCCCCAAGTTAGACAAACTTCCTTTCGCTACGTTAAACATCGGTGGATCGCTAATCCTAGTGAGCTGCAAAACGCAGAACAAACTGACTCGCTTTGTGCACTAATGAGGGCCACGTGGCTGTCCCCCGCAATGCAGACTTCACAATAAAACAATGGGCTATAGTTCTGCACTAGCTTTATTCCTGCAGGATGAATTCTCGCGTGACTCCCACCCGTTACTTGCGGACCGACGTTCTAATAACTATTCTGTTATGGCACGAAATGAAATCGACTCTTTTGACGTCTACCAAGTTCCTATTAGACTTGTTTTATTGCTCGGTGCTAGAACTTCAAACGACTTCTAATTCACAAACAAATATCTAACCGCCTCGCGACTCAGACACAGATGCTTTAAGAACAAAAATATTTGTAAACTCCCGGTGAGTAGTTTCCACTCCCTTCTATCTTTATGCGTTATGATGCTCTTAAAATCTGGCTTCATTAAAACGTTGATATACGTTCATATGAATTCGTCTAGTTATAACCACTATAAAACATTTTGGATTTCAAAACACGTTTATCTACATTCGTAAACATCTCTGTGTGATAAAACTTTCAATTTAAAACTAAGTAACGTGGCCAGTGTGTGTTTCAAACTTATTATTGCCTTCATCATACCATAAAATAAGGCTTTCAGGTTAGAAGAGCACCGAATATGGTAGTAGAGAATCTTGATTCTGAGATAAACATGTGAACTTTCTGACGTTATGTTTGTACACGCGCTGTCATCAAACAAAACAACATAAACATAGAGTTCGGAGAGAGCGGGCGTCCGGCGGGGCCCTTCTCCGTGGTTGTTACTTGAAGGGCCATTAGAGAGGTCGACGAGAGTTCAGCGAGAGGTCGCCGGTGCACTGTGATGATCATCACCAGCACTCACCTAGTTGTGCGAAGACCTTGGGGCGGACGTTCTCCTGCCAGGCGGCGGCGGCAACGGCGAGGGTTGCCGCGATGAGGGCACAGCGGAGCACGAGCATGGCACTAGTCACTCGACATCACTCGGGGAGCACTCGCGACGCAGCGCGACGGGGCATTCGGGGCGCGCGGCGGCCGGCGGCAGACTGGGCCGGCGGCCGGGGGGTGCGGGGCGCGCCTGCGCGGCCGGCGCCCCGCCGTCTCGCATGCGTCGGGCTGCGGAGTGCGGACCTCGCACGTGACGCAACCCTCCTCGCCCCAACGCACCCTCGCGGCTATCGCCGACCCTGCGACGTCATAATCGCGTTAAAAAAATGCCTGCATATCCTAATGAACGCCGCTAAACCTGCAATTAAACTCTAAAGGGCCGCCCGCGAGGCTTTTGTTTACGATGGATTTTCGGTGGGCATATTAAAAATTCGTTAGCAACATCTCGAGGGCGGCGGCGGCTCGACGAATCGTAAGGTCGCAATTACAACTTTGACTTTTAACAACGGGATGCAGGGCCCATTGCGTCACGAAAGCTCCTATTACTTCCCCTCTCGTGGAAAAATCTGAACACGAGACGTCGCTACTAATTGACGTACACGAAATGACGGGTTGCAGTAGTCACCGGCTTAGCGACCGTATCTAAAATTATAGCCTTTTTGGACGAAGCCACGCAATGTTGCATTAAAAATTCCGTATAGAGAACAGTAGTAGTGGCCACGGTACTAATAATTTCAATCATAACTTTAGAGATTCTTAAAATATTTCTCTACACTTTAAAAGTATCCAACAACACTTGCGCAACATCAATTAAAATTGAACAAAAATCATGACCATCCATTCTAATTACACACATCGTAAACTTAATCAATCGTAACTAAACTAAATAAACGTGCTTCAGAACCGACAGCCGACCGTAGCGTAAAAAATTAATTCAACGTTACAAAGTTCTAACTCCCGCAGCCCGAAAAGGGAAGTGTAACTTTATCGAAATAAAAAGTTTTCGTACAACACTGGGGTCCTTGGTAGAGGCATCGTTATTATTAATACTGCAAAGTTGTTCCCCGGTAATTTCATTCTGGCAATTTAGAACTGTGTCAAAGTAAATTGTAGAGATGCATTGTAGCGGCGACCGTGTGAAAATCGATAAAATAAACATTAATTACAATTATTATTAAGTGATCATTGAAACGGCGAGGTGTTCGTGAAATAATGCTTTTAAACTGTGCAGACTACACAAGATTTTGGGTAAAGCATTTTTCTGGATAGACTGTTTCAAAATGTCTGAATTACCTAATGATATTTTGGAGCTGTTTGATGCAAACTATTTATGCCCCACTGGTAAGGGGGCATACTACCCCTAGAAGCGCCTGAATGCTATGTTGCAACCCATAGACGCCCCACTGCTGTTCGGGTCTCCCCCACAGACAAATCTGGCGGAGGTCTAGGGAATACTCCACCACGCTGCTCCGATGCGGATTGGTGGAGCGGTTAGTGGCCAACCCAGTGTCTAATGTTCTCAAGCCACCCGAAGGTTTTCGACAAGGCTTAATGATTGTTTTCACCATTGACAACAACCGGGACCGACGGCATAACGTGATCTCCAAAACACGGTAGCGTCCATGAAATTTTGCAATTAGCGGTCACCCATCCACAAACCGACCGCGCCTGTCGTTGCTTAACTCTGTCGATTACATTGAATCGACGCGAGCCATTGGGCTATGGACGCTACAACGCGAACGCCTGAATAATAGTCAAAATGCATACAATTTGATGTTTTTTCGTGTGGTTCCACTTGATTTTCACTCTGCCGCTCTTCCAAGTAACAGGCGTTGTTAGAGGCGAATAAGTAAAATGACAGCAGAATATTTCTGAGTACTATCAACTGTCTCGTAGAATTTTCAAATTCAGGTTTCAAATATCAATGGCACTATAGGAAAGGCATTAACGTGCCGCTGAGATACACACCAGGGCCCTATCGAGTAGGAGGAAGACTAACAGCCTTCAGGTAATAGTTAAAGAAACTTTATTCTTACTAAGAATTATTAATCACCACTGTTAGATATCTGTGCACTGACTTTTAATCCGAAAACTAAATAAGTAACTCTCAAATTAAATTAACGATATTCTTTCTTTTCTAACGACGAAGAATTTGTTCAGAACTCACGATGGAAACTTAGTAGGTTTTAATGAACGTGGTCCAACCAGTGCTCTTCACCATGGCTTGGAATTAAATAAAACTTTACTAAGTTCCCATTCCTAAGTTTAAATAGAACTACGGATAGTAGAAAAAGAATGGCGACTTAGCTATTGTGATACTGTGAGTTCTAGCGATTAGTCGACTTGTTAATATTTTAGGTTTTCTTGCGGGTTCGTCGGTCGAATTGGCTGCAACCCATAAGAGTTTTTTAAATTTAGTGGCTCGAAATCATCCGACATGGCCTAACAATAACAACCCTGACCAAAGTACCTTCCAAAGGCAGAAAATATTTTTTATTGGACGAAATGCCCATACGAAAATATTTAGTCTACAAATACTGAAAGTCATACAAGTGAAATTCAAAAATCGGAGTCCATATAGGTACGTTGGTCTCGTCAAAATGGCCCTCGCCATTACAGTAGAAAATAAGACATTTTTTTGTTTAAAACATACTACTTAACCAATTTATGGATACTACAATAACGCAAATATTTTGATTCGGGTTACGGAACCTTTCGGACACTGTTAAGTACTACCTACTTGCCTACTAGATACACTATGATCAACTTTGGCTTAAGCGCCGGACTCGTAGTATGGGTCGTAAATTGTGACTATTTGCTTCGGCACACTGCAGAGGCATTTACTACTTTATTCATAAAACTATAGACTGCAGCGGTATTAAACCAATTGGCTGCATGCCCGCTTACAACTTCGATTACATAAAAATAGACTTTCCGGCCAAGTGCGAGGTAAGCTTGCGCAAAGGGTTATTTCTGCTAACTTTTAATATACCGTGGGATCTGTATATACGAGACTACTGTACAAATGTTTATGAAGAAAATTATCATTCAACAGAAATACATTGAATTTTTTTTAATTTTTTTATTTTAAAGTTCATTTGCTACAAGTACATCTTTAACAAGTACAATTTAATAAGTAAACAGTTCCTTTAGACTTTATTACGTACATACACAAATATTTGAATATAATTGACAAAATAATATTTGTGTACCTACTAAGTTAGCTAAAAGTAACGAAATCTAGAGAACTCTGGCAAGCAACAGCTATTATTTTTTTTTTAAATAGTAGAATTCGACTGAATTAGGAACCCTTAAAAGGCATATTTTTAGTTAATGAATAGACTGTATTAGAGCGCAGCCAATGCAGTGGGAATATTGTAACGCAATAGACGATTTAACCTTTCCAGGGATATAAATAAGCACCGACGTGTAAACGTAGCCGGTCTATATTTTATCCTGTCCGTGAAATTACAAATTCTTTTTCCCTGGACACCGTGGTTGAAGCAAAAACTTTTTAACACGTAATTCGTTGTGACAATAACAAACTGAAGGTTTATTTACATCTTTCGAGTAGGATGTAATATTTTAATATGTGTAAGTACTTCGTAAGTTACTTATGTTACTCCCTAAGTTACTCTCTGAGACCCTTCAGTTTTGAGAAGCCCAATAAACAAAACCAATAAATTGTAATTGCCTCTTTGCTTCCCTATACTAGACGGAAAGTAAACTTTTATCGGAGTGTAAAAACAATCAAATAACGTTCGCAGTAGTTCGCAAGTCTCCCTGTAATCACTTTACGAAATCTCGATAACTTTCTCGAGGGATTAGGAAACAAAACAAATCCTTGTGCACGTCAAATTTCAACTTAAGCTCTATTATAAAGGCGTAGAGCTGTAGACGAGGAAAGTAAAGTCAAGTACAGTGGTACTAATTGAGAAAATTAATTATAAATAACAAGCGCGCCTTCCGACGCTCCCTAGATATCAACGATTTGCATTTGCTCTGCGGGAGCTGCGTTTATATTAATGGGGGTAATATTTAAATATAAACTCATATTTTTGCTTTGACGTGGTGAGGCTATGGGTAAGTACGAGACTTAAGCATACTAGAAAAAAGAGCAAATAGGTAAGTGAAAGATAAATACGAGTGGTGAAACATGTTCATCGAGTAATTTTCATGTGCATTGACATTGATTTCCATGCACTTAGCATCTCTTTAGGTAACTAATCACATTCTAATTTGTTATTATGTTATGTTTCATATCGAAAAATCTAAAACAATGTTTTCACAATAATATTCACAAGTTACTGACCATTTATTTTAATTAATTTAAATTGATCACATTTATTACGCTCCTGCGAACAAATATTGTTTAGTAACATCTATAAATATTATAAAGAGGAATGATTAGTTTGTGATGTTTTCAAACAATAAAAAACTGGACTGATTTCAAAAATTCTTTCACCATTAGAAAGCTGCATCTTCACTGAGTGACATAGGCTATATAATATTACTATATGTACACGAAACTATTAGTATGCCTAATTCCACGCGAGCGAAGCTGCTGGGCGTCCACCAGTAATAAATAATTCTAAAGTTCGTTACATTCGATCTAACCAAACCATCCAAATACGGGCACTGCGGCAACATTGAAACAAGAAAAACTGAACTCGACCTATCAAATACGTAGCCGCAATAAATTAATTAATATGTGAAACAGACCGTTTTCGATTTAGTTGCTTATTTTGCTGATGGAAAAACCCGGACGCGGTGGCGAAGCTACTATTCCACGTAACCCACGCTGGTACGAGCGATGTTCGTATCCACATTAATTAAAAGCTTTTATTTAACTTCACTCGTATGTATGTATGTATGTATGTATGTCCTGGAATCTTGCAATCAATATTT
>DWTT01002013.1:0-10637 GCA_018250895.1 Carterocephalus mandan | reverse complement strand
AGTTCCGGATGTTGTTAATAGATGGCGTTAGTAAAATTATATGATAAACAAGTCATTGTTAATTCCCTTTGACCACGAGGGCGGAGCCGCGGGTAAAAGCTAGTATATTATATTTAGTGTTAAAGCTGATTTTATTGAATATTTTAATATCGTTAAAATTGTAATCAATGTAATTGTATTAAAAGATCTACTGAAATGCTCTAAACTAAAAGTAGTGGGTAGGTATGGAAGTACTAGTAATGTCTACTTTGTTTCAGTGACTTTACCTTAGAATTTAAGGACAATAGAATCAGCGGGCTCAATAATTAACGTTATTTGTGTTATTACGCCTTTCAATAGTTCCATGTCTGTACTCATTAAATTAGTAATACACTTAGAAACGCCATTGAAAAGCTAATTTTTCATCCAACCGAATTGATAAAGGAAGCAAGTAGGTAAGTGGTGTGTTGATAAGCAAAAGTCGTAGTTGGAGTTTAGCATTTAACGCGACGAGAAACCAGTATGTAACTTCTTGTAACATACTCGTACCTATTACCATAGACCACCTGGCCTATGGAATATTTCCTTTTTAAGGTCCATTTTATGCGGCGACAGGCCAGTGGCTATCGATCTCGCCTCTCATTCGAGCGGTCCGGGTTCAAACCCAAGCGGCACAAATGCCTTTTGTAAGTTATGTTCGATTTAAAAAAATAAATGGTTTAAAGGTATAACTTGAAGGCACATCGTGAGGAAACCTGCATGCTTGAGAGTTCATCATAATGTTCTCGAAGGCATGTGAAGTCTGCCAATCCGCGCTTGGCCAGCGTGATGGACTAAGGCCTAACCTTCCCATTCTGAGAGGAGACCTGTGCCCAACAGTGGGACAAATAAAGGGTTGTGATGAGCGCGTCACTATTGGAAAGTAGCCAAACAAAAAAAACAAATCCATATTGCGGACACGTAATTCGTTGTCCTTCGGTTAGTTTTGTTGGTCTGGTGGTCGTAAGCGCGACTGCTAAGCTAGAGGTCCCGGGTAATGTAATAATTATGGTGATAGTAATTTATGGTCATAGAAAATATACATTGCTTTATTTTTATTTCTTCTTCAACGATGCAACAAGAATTACGAGTTTATTTATTAAATGGGTGTGCTACACACCTCTGCCTACCCTTTAGGGAAATTCAGGCGTGATAAGAATCAGCTTCGTGGGATGGATGGTTGTAATCAGATACGTGGATGGATGAAAAATCTCCGTCACAGTACCTAGGTATCCTTCTGTTTTCCAAAGTAGGTAAAAAAAAGGTACCATATTGGTATTAGGTACCGTATTACCGTGAGACTAAGAGTACCTACCAACCCAGGATTCAGGCCTCTTCCTTTGTGATGAGATCATTCTGCTTTTCAACATGAGTTGTAACACATTAACACTAGAACAAAATGAAGATGAAGAAGAGAAGAGAAATTCCAAATGCCATGGACACCGGTCGGTCACACACACAGAGAACTTACCATAATCTGTGGTCACACACATCTCGGTGAACAAGCAATGGGTTATCGGCTCGACGGGAGTAGGGAGTACCTACTTGCCTAGGCAAACGTGGTAACACTTCCTGCGTTCCTGCTAGGTGTCGAAGATTTGTGCAAGGCTGCGGAAAGTGAGCGGAAAGATCAGAAGAACTAAAGATCCTGCGTTTATTCACTAATATGTAAATGGAATTTGCTTTAAGCACTGAATTCTGTTCGAATAATTCAAAGCTCATACAGCGCACCCACCTTAATTCCAGCCGTAGCCCTATAAATAGGTAATAAATAATGTTTATTTGCATAACAAGGTCAGTTTAAGATTTTGTTAAATACAGTGTTATTTGAAACACAATTCTGTAAACATTTTATAAAACGCAATAACATATAAATCAGTTTTAAAGGTAAATATATTTTAAGGTATGTTTGGATAGGTAAGTAGGCACACTACCTACATTTCATACGGTTCGTTTCGGATCGCAAATACTTTAACTTACCTCGGCTTTTGAGAGAATAAGCTTCGCTTTGTGCTTGTTTATGACATCTATAATGACTTTTAGAAATAAAAATATTAAATAGGTATTAATCAATAAAACTATAATAACGAACATGGTACTAATTCAAAATATTAAGAAATTGTGAAATCAGTAGGTATTTAGGATTAATTCGTTATAGCCTTTAATTTAGTAAAACGTGTTCGAAAAATGTTTTTTTAAAGCTGTTTCATTTAGTTCCATATACCTACTGTGTATATCCTCGGATTCTGTTTCCTTAGACCTCAATCATCCATAATTAGACCTCAAGGATATTATTGCATCTGTGATCGAGTTGGCAGATAAGATTTTACTATGAAAACCTTTTTAAATCAGGTTGGTAGTAGGTATGCAAAGCAGAATTTTAAACCAAATGATTTCATAGGTAGTGAACTTGGGACTGTCATGGGACCCACATTTGAGTTCTTCTTTTTGGAAATTCCGTCCCCGTTCTCAAACAAGTCGTCCTTAATACCTAAGTATCAGTTCAAAATCTGTCCTTTGTTCCATGTAAATGCAACAAATAGACACAAGTTACAATAATTCAAAAAGTTTTATTTAATTAGTTGAGGATATAAGTTTTAATTTACCTAATAATTTGCTTCAAACGTTGTAAAGTGCCTGGAACGAGCAAGCTATCGTTAGCAACCTAATGTTGTTGCGCAGTGAACCTGCGCAGGCGCTGAATTCGATATAATCGTAGATCAAATTTTACGTGAAAGCTTGCACTACTTATTTGTTAGTAAAATTAAATAATGTTGAGGTTGAATGTATTCTTCCGTACTTATTACTAGCACTGATTTAACTACTGTCTCTTTATTATTGGGTAAGTTAACTAATTCACAAATATAAGTAGGTACTAAAGATAAATTCCTTTAGTCGAATAATGTCATCTTAACAGCTTCTTTAGTACATCATCACTATTATCTGTTTTGTGCATCAGTTGCATTAGTAGGTAAAAAAGATGTTCATTCGGTGACTGCTTCATATAACACGTTAACGTTAGTTAAGTTAGACAAAGTAACTAAGTAAGAAACCAATCTGGTCTAAACCAACGGCCGTTGACACTACGAGCTACGTCGATAATTCTTGTTTGTCAACGAATTTCATTGTTACGCGCAAAGCGAAAGTTGTAGAAGAGTGTTTCCATCGCTGCCACCCATAGACGTTACACTGTTGGGCACGGGTCTCCCCCACAGACGCAGCTGCGGGAGGTCTAGAGAACACACCACCACGCTGCTCCAATGCGGTTTGGTGGAGGGGTTAGTGGCCAACCCAGTGTCGAATGTTCTCAAGCCACCCGAAGGCCTTCAACAAGGCTTAACGACTGTTTCCACCATTGAAAACAACCGGAACCGACGGCTTTTACGTGCCCGGTAGCGTCCAAGAAATTTTGCCACTAGCGGTCGCCCATCCACAATTCGACCGCGCCCGTCTTTGCTTAACTCTTTCGATCACATTGAATCGACATGAGCCATTGGGCTATGGACGCTACAGTGTTTTCGAGTGTTTCCATACTAGCATAATAATATAACAAATAATGGCAACAAACTTTTAGAATACTTGACTTCAGTTCCGCCACTGCCAATGCTTAATTTGTGATTGCAGGCACTGACATACCTACTCATAGTTTCGTTGTTGAGACTACCTACCTACGTGTACCACGATTATATGTAGCTTACTGTTTTACTAGTGTAGTGGTCGAACCGACTGCTCGGCTAGAATTCCTGGGTATCGAACCCCGGGTCAGGTAGAGGCTTTTAATTTCCACCTTAAACTGAACAAGCAATTTATTAAAACACGAAATTCAAACTGTACCGTTATTTTGTTTACAATACCTTGTTACGCTTTGATTGCATGTTATCAAAAATGGCTTCATTCAGCCCAAACATTACCTACCGCTTAATTAAATCTAACATCAATAACAGTCTTTCACCGAAGATAACAAGAGGCATTTTATTAGGAAATATTAAAATAAACACATCCTTTTGGGTTGTAATTATAGCTTGATGCCAAATCTTTAGCTACATCCTGACCGAGAGGCGACTACGGCGGGTGAAGCGATTTTTAGAAGTGAACAAGCGAAGCCTCTCTATATTATAACGTTGAAAAGCCTAGCGAGAGAATTCTTTACAGCGTAGGTAGCTACTACAGTTAAAATATGTTATGTGGCTGTATTTGAAAAAGATTTTTTTGTTGGGTTATTTTATCAATTATATTTTGATAAAAAGTTCTTTAGTAAGGTAACTAGCTAATCTACTTGTGCTAATCAGACTTCTTAATAAATTCTTACGAGAGCGGTGTGCAACTATGCAATATGACATGTCAGTTTATTTATAACCATAGATCAAAATGTGCCATATTTTGTAGTATTTAAACTCTTGTATTACAATTGAAATATTATTAAAGTTTTATGATAAAGTTTAATAATATTTCATAGAATTAAATGTCTGGTAAAATAATCAATTCTCTAGTGCAATCAAGAAAAAAGTTATTTTGTGCCAGACAAGTTTCAAATCGCTTTCCTGAACATATTGCATAAATACTCTGCATAATATTATACTAGTTGACTTTTCTATTGTTTGAAATTACAGGTGCCTTCAAAACCGAATTTTGAATTATTTTTTTAAATTATCTCTTATCGTTCATCGCTTTTTGATGTGTCCGGTAGCATCGAGTTTGATGTTCTTAACATAACCCGACTCTTAAATAATACGCATGAGAATAACTGCTTTGCATAACGAAGCTCGTAAATTCGCGAATGTTTTAATAAACCATCATCCATTAGTAGATTTTATTGCAAGGATAATAAATGTTTTATTAAATTTGCTGGTTTTATTACAACACGATTCATCTCAACGTGGTCATTGAGTACGACTCGAAAACTTATGATAACGTTTATAATTGTAATATTCATGCAAGCAGTTAACATGTTGTAACCGGATTTTTGATTAAACAAAACTTGTACTTATTTAGTCATAGTTTATTCTCTCTTTCTTCACATTAGTTAGTTAGTTAGTAGTTAGTTAGACATTAGTCCACTAAGCCCAGTCTTCAGCTCTCCTCATCCACATGCCATAAACTCCACAAATCTCAACGCTTAACGCTTATTTATTAATTTCATAAAGTATTCAATGAATTATATTTGAAAAGAGTCCATGCAACTGCATGACATTGTACTACATACTGTTCATTCATTTATCAATCCATCAATTTATTAATACAAATAATAATGTACTGTAGGCACAAAAAGTAACTATGTAGGTATTTGTTTTAAATAAAATCATTATATCAGTATCAGTCATATATTTACGACTATGCAGCACCACTCATCCGCTGCAGCCCATGACAACTATGACTGACTTTGAACAAGACTCAAATAGGGATTGGGCTAATATAATATAGTAATATAATTGTATAATTTTAATTGTATAAGCTTGACGATCGCGTACCTTTGCCAAATTGCCTTCCATTACCGCATAGCCGGGCACTAGTCATACTTGAATCTTATTAAAGTGTTGTCAATGCCGATCAGTGTGGGAAGTAGCTCCACCTAACTTTCAAACAAACGAATGGATAACATTTATTAAATCTACACTGCTCTCTCGAATATTTTCCGCCCTCCTTCGCCTCACTTAATCATCTGGCAACCAATAAAATGGAATACTTACAACTCTTACATGCATTCCTTAAATTCAAAACTCCACAGAAATAACTTATAATAATTATAACGCACTTATACTCATTCATCTCCTAGTGACCCTAGTGTATTATGCTCGTAATTTATAACGAACGGACACACAACGAACACTAATAAATGGCCTATTGAATACTATTGACATTACACAAAAAATATTGGTCAAGCGAGAGCGGTCCTTCGAGGGTTCTGTCTGAATATCCTGTGGATATTTTATCAATGTGAAAACTAAACAAGATTGCCTTACTTTCTGTAAAGAATGGATTAAGCTCTAATCCAAGCTACTTAAAGCATTTCTCGGCTGCTCATAAAACACTGGATAAATATTTTAAAAAAACATTACCTATTCATGACATTGTAATATCCAGGCTGAAGGAGTTGATGATGTCGAACTTAATCAAATTAAAACATCAATACCTACCAAGTTAAATACTTATGTATCTGTGTACAAAAAACAAAAGTAAACTACTTAACTTTTATATGACACGGCACCCAAAAATCGTAAAAGGGTCCATTGATATAAATAAATACAAACTTCATCACTAAAATGATAGAGGCGATAGCAAACAAACAAACAGAGTTGGGAGAAGCGCGTGCCTCGGATTAGGTGTATTTTCATATCAAAGGCTCGGCTCAGTTAAGTAATTCATAATACTTGCGTTGGGACCGACGTCGCCTTTCTTATTTAACAGGGGAGTTGCGTGGGAGAATTTAATTTGTTGCACTTTTAGTTTGACGTTGTGTCTCACTATCAGTTACGCGATGATGGGCGTTTCATTTGTAGTTTTGTATTTATGATTTTATGATCATGCGACGTTATTGTCTTATTGCATAAGTATGGTCAGTAAAATAAGTATGCTTAGTAAATTCGTGTCGTTTTTTAATGTTATATACTCGTACCTAGTAGTATTGTAGTATTACAATGTATGTTTTTTCTTCTTTGCTTAATTAATTCTTTTCTCGAATATTTTTATTGCAATTAAAATAATAAGTGTCCTACTTATTTGATATAAAAAATATGCACATAATGTTTTACCATTATATTTTTGTTGTATAGTGAAATAACGTTGTTCCTCATATTTTAAGGTATTGTCTCTTTGGGAAAAAAAAAGGGCACTTATGGTTTTTTCTCTACTTCATTGAATATTACAAGAAAGAGGTTTTATTAATTGGACGTTCTATTAGCATGTTATTTAAAGCATGTTTCTTTCGCTTACATATTAACCTCGGACGGATTGCGTCTTATCAAAGAGCAATGTAATCGCTACTCGCCACCACTTCGGCGCATGCCTTAATCGCATTAGCTCAAATTCATATCTTTATTCGCTCGTGTCATTCGTATCGTCAGTTTGCATTGCAAGGACTAACTAATTTATAGCGGGCGTTGTGCCGTCTAATCGTGATTTGTTTTGTGTGCAGGCTTATGAATTTTTAAATTGATTTGTCTTTATTAGGTGCTCTGAATAAGAATGTTTAATGATTTTGTCCAACGAAGGGAATTACATGTAAAATTGGTATTTTGAAACTTTAAGACTTTAGCCTAATCTGTTCAAACATGCGTTGCTACTACTAAGCATTTCGTTTCTCTTACTTATTGTAGGGTTAGCAAAAGATTAATAATTGAATTACAAAACATTAAATTAAACTGTAGCAAATTCGACCGGACCACCGTGCGTCCCGAGATTTGTAGCATTTCCATGAATTTTGTTTATTCAACATTGGTTCTCCGCTTTTTTTACATGTTTTTTTAACGTGTGTACACTTGATTTATCCCCTCCCATTAGGTCATGGTGAGTAATGCTGCGAGCCGAGCCCTGGCCTCGCTCCGGGGCGTCCGATATATTCGCGTAGATAGCAAATACACGTGTTGTCAACTTGTACGTTTTCATCCAAATACCGTATTTGATAAATTCAACGTTTCTATATTAGTATGTATTTTATCGTCGTAATGACACGTTTTTTAGTCGGAGGTGTCGATTATTGAAGTCGTTTTCGGGCGCGCGGGACGGTGTCTCTGATTGATTAGTTTTGTGTTATGCGATGTTGTTTTACTATTGCTTTGCTGTTGAATTATTTACTGCCGTTTTTTTTTTAATTTGAAAGCTATGCAACTTTTGTTGACTAACTAACACACTAAAACATGAGGTGTATTCAATCAAATATATTTTGAGGTATGATTTTAAATATGGATAATAATGTTGATTTACCTTTAATTATATTTATAAGTGACGTGACAAAATAATTATTAACTCAACGTATTTAAATATAAAGCAAATATGGTTGATTATTAAGGTACTTATACAAAAAAAAAGTAAATAAATAAATATTTGTATCCCGGCACTCGAGCGGAGCAATGCTCGACGAATACTGACTTTAAATGACGATGTTTAGGATACAGAATCATAAATGAAATCAGCAATGGATGATGGAAAGCTGATGGATGGATAGGTACCTCGTTTAATACCTAAGCGTATTAAACGAGGTATCCCATCATGCATCATGAATCATTCATGGTATGAACAATGATTGAAAAAAAAAACCAAATTAAATACGTAGAGAAGATATCAATACTAATCGAAGCATAACACGTTTTAAAACAAACAAATGGCACGTCAGTTGACGCGTCACTCGCGCTCGAGAGCCTGAAAGGGCGCAGTCATCAAGTGTTAGAAACATTCATAAACAACTTAAACAAATCAACGTATATCATAAACAAAGGCCACTTGTCACCCGACGTAAGCGTTTTTGTTCGTCTTGCATTATTATAACAACAGTTTTTGTGGCCAAGCGATGTAGGAAGGAAGCCGCCGCGGGCGGTCCGTGCCCCCCGGGGTATGCGTACACAAAACATTTCGTGATCTACAAAGACAAAAGGAAAATTAAAATCTGTTAAACTCGGCACGGACTGTACTCGTACTTGGATTCGAATCGAATACACAATATATTGTCTCAAATGCATTTTGAAAGTACCGTTTCGAATGTTCCGAATTGGTCAGCGAAATACCTCTGACAACCTGAGCGTACTCGTATACACCTAATGCGAAGATAAATGCACTACTTAATCCTCGATAATTCACGCCAGAGAATGATAAACTGGTGCTTAATTTACGACATCCAGATGATGTATGAATAACCAAAATACTTAGGTCTTATTAGCTTGCAAGGAAACATCAGATAGTGTTGTGACGAAGCAACAATGTGGAAAATGTAAAGTATGTTGCCTATTTATAAAAAAAAATTGCTAGAAAGTCTAACGAATCGCACTTATGTTAAACATTCATTAGGTGCATACAGCAAAAATATACGGCTGCACTTAGCTCCACTTACCTACGTATGATAACGTATTTACATATTATTTATTATTCATGGAAACAAATGTCCTTTGAATGGTTTTGGATTTGTTGACTTAATACAAACTGCTTTTACGAGAGGTGGACGTCGTCGTCCTGGTATAATGGATGGGCCGGCGTTCACATTTTGCACAAATGTTTCTCTTATTTAGAGGATTGTGGAATTTATTATCATCGTGAGTCAATTGTATTGTCTTTATGGAATTATTAGTTTTCTGCGCGACGAACATTGCTTTTGTTTTTTTCTTCATCTCGTTTTATGAGTTGAATTAGGTACAGGATTATTATGGTTGTCTTTGTCCGTTTCACGTGCGTTGTTACCTACCATATTCATAATGTTACAAAGTTAGTATGTTTTTGTTATGACTTAAATTTCAAATTAAATTTTGAATTGAAATTTCAATTACAATTTAAACGAGAATAAATCCATAAATAATGTTAAATTAGAATATTTTCGAGAATAAAATAACTAATAAACCAATTATATTATTATTATTATTATGACAAACCGCTCGCCTTAACAAACAAACGCAAACAGCGCAACAAGAGCATTCTCACGGTTAATTTCATCAGAATCACTTTTGGCCGAGCATATCGAGGTTACTTGGTCTTTTTTTACAAGCACACTTTGAGCAAGTGCGATCGTCTCCGGAAATCAATGGTGTAATAAAGAGCTAAGGTAGAAAGCGGCCACTCGCTGCGTGATAGATGCGCACTGCCAAGCGACAAACAAAAAAAAACAAAATCGACTTAGCAAGCATGTTAAATAAAATGAATGAGTCCCTCGTATATCTTCACTTGCTTAGTATGACATAAATTATAATAACATTATGTTGTACACGTTCAAGAAGTCCCAACAAATTCTCATTCAGTAGAAAAATAAGACGTTTCACAAAAAATATTGTCCGAGTTATTAAGATGAGGCCAAATAGAATAAAAGTAGGAAATTCTAATGTCATCCCGCTGGTGCTGTTGCCTTGGTCTCCCTTTGTGCTTGTTAACATGACTAATGTCACATGAATTTGGATTAGAAACAGAATAACATGTTAATATATTAGTGTCCAATCGGCGGTCAGTAAAGTTCGAATTTCTCAATATTTTGTACCTAATTCCTCTGTATTTTTATTTTTACACTTCACTTCGGGCGAGGGCACCCTCTATTATACCTACTTGCTAGTTTTACCCTTTTTAATTTTACTGTTAAGGCTCATGCCAAACTGGACGGATTGAAAAATATCTAAATATAAATCCATCGATTCATTATGCTTAAGGTAAATCTATTACCGCGGTGTAAATTAACATAAACACTTAAAATATGTCACTTAAAACTCTTAAATGTATAGGAAATTAATTTAATGTAACAGAGAGAGCATGTTACGTTATGTATATATGAATCAGCTCTTCAGCCTCTCATTTTGATCTTAGTCTATATCGACGCAAAATAGCGGAAACGTAGTAACCCGCACTCCAGCTAAAAAATTTTTATTGTTGATTCGGAATCAGAAAAAAAAACTCTTTCGAATGGTAGTATCCCGGTGGCTCTACGACCACTAGAA
>DWTT01002012.1:0-10640 GCA_018250895.1 Carterocephalus mandan | reverse complement strand
ATCTGGTCCTTTGAGCCGGATTCATAAGAGAAACGAATTGGTATATAAAATATTTTATTTTACTTATAACAATAGTTCTGCTTTCGTCACATGGTGATGCAGATTACATCACATACAAACAAATAGATCACGTTAGTTAGGCGCATATTATGCGATGTAGGCCGGCGCGGCGGGAGCCGGCCATCCCAGTGCGGAAGGACGCCGCGCTGCTAGTATTCAGTCAGTCAGTCCGCGCTCAGTTGTCTCCGACGTATATCCGATTCGCGCCATTGGCTCGGGTCAGCGTGCCAACGATCGTTTTGAATTCCGAACAAATTTGGAATGATATCGTTCTGATAATTTTTTTTAAAATTTCAATACACACCAGTGATATGAAAATACGTTTCGAAGTGCCCAACAAGTTGGAAATCATTTTCGGAAGAGGTAGTGTTCTGTTAGATTTATCTTTTATTTGTTTTGAAATTACCAAAGTTAATTTGGTGGCGTTTACCTATGAGGAATGTTTTAAATGAAGAGTAAAATGTTGTGCTAATCCAAAACTTGATGTACCTACCTACATATGCTCGTGAAATCTTAAATTATAGCTTACAGAATGGGTAAAGTACTTAAATTACTATATTTTATGCAGTTAATTGCTATTAGAGCACCTTTATAGTTTTACACTTGCTATTTCATTCTCACGTGTTTGTGAATGTAGATCAACTGGAATACGTACCTTACCTACTAGTTGTGCTGTCCACATATGACAATAAATACACAATGAGCTGTTTTAGTTGGAGGAATTCTCACTCATTACAATGGATCTTTAATTTAGGTTGCTTTTATTTAAGACAATATCGCTTAGAAGCAAAGTATTTTAATTTGTTGCTGACAATAGTCCCTGCGGAAGTTTCACATTAGTAGAAAATAAAGAGAACACCTACTTACTCATCATTATAAACACTCGTAAGCTTTTGCAACATTATGAATTAGAATGTTTTTTTACGTTTCGTGTTGTCGACTAAAATGAATCACTGCGGGAGACTCGACTATCAATGCTTTACAAACACTAGGGCATGATATGCTGCGATAAATATTATTATGGCTCAAATCTACATGGAGTAAATTGCATACCTACGTATTTATACCAACAAAATTCCCGCAAAAAGTTATCATTGTGTATACAAAGCATTCTCAGCTAAGCACTTTCAATATAACCCAACCGAAGTCAAACGCCCAAAACTATTTTTAGCGTTTTACTGATCGTTTCATTAGAGAAGTAAGTGTGTATTTTTCAAGATGGGTAGATAGAAAACGAATTAGTAAGTCCATCACTGCACCATTACTATTATATTAACAGCTGATCACCTCGTCGATGGTATGAGTCAGGTCAGGACTAGTCCTCTTATATGCGAACTCATTTATGAAAACAGAGTACCTATCATAAGATTTCCCAGCAGATTTAGATCCATTTCCAGAACCTCAAATTTTTTAGCTTTAAGCTTCATCGGTGGAAAGGTAAGTAAATAAAATTTACTTACCTTTTCACCTTTTAATTATTATGTTATTATATCACAGTGGTGATGCTTATTATATACAAATGCCAGCGGTTACTAAAACCAGCAATCTTTTTTATTAACTAAAGACAACTTCAAGTTCGATAGAACATGTCTTGTGTACTCATAATTCGATAATTTTATACATAAATAATTTACAATTTCTGAATGGTAGATCCTAAAATTAACAACTAAATTACTATCCAATATTCAGATAGAGATATGATCTCAATATCCATACCAACTGACTAAGAGTAATTCTGTTCAGAAAATTGTCGGCATTATGTACTGGTGTGGTTTTTGTTGTAAATCGTGAATAGTGGATGTGGAAACGAAACGGCAAGACAACCGAAACTGAATAAATATAAAAAGGGAACGATTTCCGCGCCACTTCAATGGATGCAACATGGAATTTGGAAATATATTATGTAGAAAATATTAAGGCGAAATATATTCCGAATATTTGTGACTTAACTATGTAAATTAAAAGCTAACTAATATGGCCAAATCAAACAATTACACATAGTGCAATACAATGTTGTTTATGTTTTTCTAGAAACCTAATGAATGGCGACGTTTGATAAATGATACCTATTCCTATTTTATCTATAGATTCAAGAAATACAGACACTATATTATAGATTAACTTGAAATCATGATTGATATGGAAAAGATGTGGGAACCGGCGATAAGTTAACACCGACAATAATTACTGTAAAGTATTAAGTAAAAAACATGTTTTGATCTGTTTCTGACTTACATGAGTTCGCTGCGAGAGCCAAGGACATAGTAACAATGGCCGTTCGGGCGTCGTCGCGCCGGCTCTGATGTTCTCAAGGTCACATGTGCCCCTCTTTGTTGTTCATAACTGGAAATTTTGCTTTTATCCATCCACACCAAATTGGACCCCACTTTCCAGCCCGTTTGGAAGCATCTGGGAGGTTCGAATGAAAAACTTCAAATTGTCTTATTTTTCAGCCACACTTACCGTAGGCACTGCGTAAGTACGAAATTAAAAAAAAACAAAGATGTTTGTTAATTTTAATATGGAAATGTAGGACTAATAGTTTTCCATTCATTTCTATAGTGGCAAAGACATTAAAGTTTCTCGAGATGAAAGCTAAGGCGAGGAACATTCTGCTTTCACAAACTTGACCCACGGTGAAGCGTGGTCGTCATACTTATTGATATGTTAGCTGCTAGCTGCCACCGATAGACTTCCCACTGTTGGGCACGGGTCTCCTCACAGAAAAAGCTGTGGGAGGTGTAGAGCATATTCCACCACGCTGCCCCAATGCGGATTGGCGGAGGGGTTAGTGGTCAATCCAGTGTCAAATGTTAACAAACCATCCGAAGGTCTTCGACAAGGCTCAACGATTGTTTTCACCCACCCACAAACCCACCGCGCCCGCCGATACTTAACTCCTTCGATAAAATTGAATCAACACGAGCTATTGGGGCATGGGCGCTACTTATTGATATAAAATTTGTAAAAATTCAACATGATCTTTGTAAATGTTTTGAAACATGTACGATCTACCACATAATTAAAAGAAAGCCTTGCTATAGAGATAGGTATATATAAGTAAGTACTACGTAAAGCAGTCTGAGGAACAATAATAAAAAGAACCTCAAGATTCTCAAGGTTGGAATTATAAGTCACATTATAAGATGAAAATCATCACATTTTTCAGCTTAGCTTCCGTTGGCTTTTGTGTCCGTTTTTCAGCTTCCACATACTTTCATTCACGTTTCCATTTCATTATGCCCGCACTTCGTACCTACTAGGTATTTGTAAAGAATATAGGTCATTTCGCCATGTCCAATCGTGCAGTTCTTGCCCCTTGTTGGGTTCGTTGTATAACACGAGATATTCCCAACCTTCAGATGAATTGAATTATATTTCTGAAATTAGTTTGCTTTCATTTACTGTTTATTTGTCTGGGAATCAAGTTGTTTCCCAGACTGGTAAATCATCGGCATCCCGTTGCCATCGTCCGAGTGCATTGCACCTCATCGTAGAGTTTTGAGCGACTAAGTTTTACTTTGGTTGCGGATAGACATTATGTTATATACTAGCGGTAATCTCCATTGCACTCATAAGAATTTGCTTTTTCTGTAAAACCAGCCAAGATTGTTTTGAACACTCGTTACACTCTAGTTAGCGGCAATCCGCGGATTGGCCCCGTTCCGACATACGATGATTCGGATATCTGCTTTTTGTCCTAACTGCTACCTATAAAGATTTTTTCTTGTTTACAGGAATGTTAACTGTTACAGAATAACTGCTTGCTTAATTTGACGTGCATTTATTTATTTGCAGTGCAATCTAAAAACATATACTGTAGCTAATCAAAAAACCGACTTAAAAACTAAATCAGAAATAATAGTATTTTGTTAATGGGCACTGGTTCCTACAGTCGACAGCATATAGTATTTTGAAGTCAGACCAACTGAAAAATGTTACACGAATAAACGAATAAATCTGCGTTGGAGCAGTGTGGTAGAGTATGCTCTCGACCTTACCACAGACGGGGACCCTCATCTGTGAGTGTGGGAGGGACTTTTGTGCCCACAAATGAATTACACCTACTATTTTTTTTTGATTTTTTATTTTTAATCGTTTTTTTTATGTCGATTTTTTTTTGATCTTTTAATATCGTTATTTTATTTGTAACTTTTAAGTGTAGGTAAGTTTATTATTTTAGGGTGGGGCTTCGTCCTCGCACCCATTTTAACTTCTCTCTTTCATTCCGCTGTAGAGAGATGAACTTTAAGTGTAAACATTTTTCAATTAAATGTATGTAGAATTTACTTAGTGATTAGTCCTTTCAAATAAAAAAATAATCATCAAAATCCATGCACAGATACGGATACAGCGCAATAAACACGAAGAACACATATTTTGCTATCCTGTTATGCATTTTTACTTCTCAAAATTTTATCTTGAAATTTGTAGAGGGTCTGTGGTAAGATCTTTCAAATAAAAGAAGAATTATAAAAATCCATACACAATCACTGACGCTACAGGGCAATTAACACAACTTTTACATTGATTGTTTACTCCTCTTAGGGGTAGAAAATATACATCAAATTTATATGGGAACACCTTCGATGAATGTTCTACTAGACACAAAATGAATCATCAAAATTGGCTAACAAATGACGAAGTAATTGCTGTACTTAATAAAAAAAAAAACACAAACAGTTACAACATTCGAACATCTTGTACATACATACAAGATTACTAACGTATGCTCTACGTAAACATAGCAGTAGCGTAGTAGTAAATGTACCTACTGTATTATTTATCTATTTCTGGTTGATAAAGCTGACAACAAACTCGGATGTTGATACTTCACAGCGAGATAAGAGAAGGGCGCGCCGAGATGATGCACTCTTGAATACCAGTTTCAAGTTCGGTGCTCAGGGGTGGCCTTCACTCACTAGGCTCTACGTCGGATATACACGTTGGCTTTTATATACAAAGTACCCATGTATAAACTGTTGAAAATCCAGAGTAGGTATTCAAAGTATCTATTACGAAATTCTGATCTCCAGGGTGTTGGTTCAAAAATTCAACATGTCTATGGAGTATTATTCTATGCTTTTTTATTGTTTCGTGCGTTGTTAGCAAATTATTTTGTACAGACTTGCTGATGTTGGTAATTTCGTCTGCACGATACATTTATAAATAATGTAGATCTATAGGTTTACCTCGGCCGTGAATCTATGTTAAAAACAGAAATTCTCACAACTTTAATATACTAAAAGTCATATTGTGAGAGGAACAAAGATAAGATTGGATGGACCAAATGGATTCATGGATCGGGAATTTATCAAAATCATGTACCTGAGATCAGATTATCTCAATGATAGTGGATGATAACATTTAACAGTGAACTGGAAATACCAGTGTTAGTTACCTTCGGCGCACAGTGCTCGAACTCATTGCCGAATTTGCACCTTATTTCATATCAAATAATACGAGTGTGTGGATAGAGGTGCGAGTGCAAGGTTAAAAGTGGTGTAGATCGCGCGTCAACGTTCTGGGACAGCGAGCTATAATTGTAACCTCTGCCTGAGATATATTAATATTCGTTGTCAATAAAAGTAGCCAAGAAAAGGAATTACAAATTGTTTGCATTTACAATTGAGCAACGAATGAAATGTGGCTGTGATACTGTATTGTAACGTCTGTGGAAATGGAAATACGAAGAGTGTAGTGTTGAACTAATATGCTTAACTCGGATGTTTAATTGAATTCTGGTGTTTATCAGACTGATTTTATTGAGCTCTTAGAATACTTCTATAACTGAATTGATTGATCCGACCGAACGAAATGTCGGATGTTATTTCTGGTCGAGTCAAGTGAGGTTCTTATTGTGTTTTATCCGTTTTGTTTCAAATTTGATTTCTCTATCACAACAACAGACAAATACCTTCGAAAAGATTATGAGTTGTTTGTAAATAAATACGATTTCAAGTCTAGCCACAAGAAAAACTAGTAAGATGACTTTCTAATTAGACAGCTCAATATTGAGGCATGTCATCTCTAGAGGGTATTAACTTGCTGCTCTAGGACAGTGGACTATGTTGGACGGTGACAGTGCTAGTGTCAGTGTTAGTGTGAGCGCGGTGGCCGCAGGTGCATGCTGTCGCGTTCGTCGGAGGATGCAGTGTTTTGGATTTTATGGTACCATATTTAGTTACACTTATTTTTTTCTAGTTTGAGGCGACCATCTGAGTCCTCAAGGTTAGCGTAATATTATAAAGCTGTAGTTGAGGTAGCTTTATAATAATATTAGTTTAAGTTAATGTTTTTCAAAGTATATGAAACCTCACAATTTATATATTTTTTCATTCGCTGCAGTTGGACCAGTTTTCCTTAGAGGCCTCTTTAATGACTTCGTGAAAAGCATTCACCGTCGATGCTGGGCTCGTAAGACTTGTGCCTCTGAGTCTTTAATTTTTGAAAACAAGAAGTTTTAGGGTGCGAGGTCTCGGCTGTATGGCGGATGCGTCTTCAAGAGGATAGACCCATTCTGCCGAATGGCTTTTTATTTCCGGTTTAAAGCTTTACATCCAGGTTTCCTCACCTGTCACGATATTATAGATATTATAGTAGTCAGTATCAATTAGATGTCATCGTATCAATATTGTATTCTGCAGCCGCAGTCGTTAACCGACCTTCACCTACATCGTCATGGAGATGATCACGTCCACATCTAAATTCTCCAAACCACGCACATACAGAGTTGTGACATGGGGCTTCATCGCCAAATGCTTAATTAAAGTCTCTGGCAACTCTTTTGCTGACTTAAGCCACAGCAAAAATCGTTAAAAAATCATTCGATTAGTTAAATTCATAAAGCGACACAAAATTTTCTAAAGAACGGCACAATCAAAAAAGCCCTATTGGTACCTAGTACCACACGATTTATAATTTGAATATAAAACTCATAAGTAAATAAAATTCCAGGTTCTTCTAACCTTTCAATTCCACTTTAATTTCGCAGGGAACGGTAGTACTCTAACTTTTATTAGGTACACCGAAACAAGTAACGGCGCAAGTTTTAGTTACTTGCTGACTTGCTGATGACCTAGTTCTCTGATTAAATAGGAATATCAGTACAAATTCAGAGCAAAGTGAACGATCACAGGTCCTTTACCTAATGACTACACAAAATGTGTTGACTGTTACTGTTATGAATTTATGATTTCCTATCGTCAGCTTTCTTTGGCATCAAGGAAGTCAACTCTTGTTTTAGTCGTGTTTAAATTACCACTCACGACGGTTGTGTACCTTTTAGGTACTGACGGAAAAAAAAATTTGTTCACGTGGTCACATAGACACTACAAAAACATAATGGGGGACATGTATTGACATACAACATACTACTCTGTACAACATACTACTCTGTTTACGATATCGGTTCATCGGTTTGAAGTATAATGTGTAGAAGACTTAGAATCTAAAAGACGCAGTCTGGCCTGGCAAAAATTAAAACAGTTTACTTACACGCCCAACGCCCAAACACCGCCCGATAATTCCCGTTAATTAAACTCGGTTACTTTATAATGCGCAAACGTTCATTGTACCAGACTGTACTCTTTCGCAGGGTTGTCTATTTTAAGAGTATTATTAATAGGTACTTAAATACATATTCCGGCTTTTTTTCCGGATTTTACTATTCCGGATTTTACTATTATTATTATTATTTCATGATAACATCTAATTCGATATAGTAATTCAAAATAATCGTACATAAGTACTTTATTATTTATGTGCGTATATTATAAATGTACCTAAATAAAGAAACACAATAAGTTCACTTCACGCCGACTTTTAGAACATGAATTAGTTATGATCAGAATCAGTTACGTTTTTACAAAGCTCCCCTAGTTTTACTTATAATAATATCTCGAAGGGGATAACTTCGTAGTTCTTGTAATTTATTTATGACATTCACACAAAACACAACGGAACATTAATAATAATAAAATTTGTACTACCCAGTCTACGACACGGTGCTATCACACACACACTGTCCATACTCGTACGCGTTTCCGTGAACTTGTGTTTTCATAAAAATTGTGATAGTTTAAATCAAATACTTCATTATAGCTTTTTAAGTGTCATTAAATAGGTTTTGTTGTTATAATCCAATATAGTTATCGTTACCTATGTCTCCTTGCAAAAGCTAACGACAACCTATAACATTGGATGTACCTAATGACGACTTGCGATTTCGCATGTGTTAGATGCGTTTTATTTAATACATATGTACCTAGGATCTGGAGTGATTATGAATATTAATGGGTTAATGTAATTTACTTTTACTACAAGTGACAACCCCCGCTAGTGAAGTGACGTTACTGCAGCGACATCTTCAGAAATTCAGAAGTCGCGCGGACTGCTGGCGTGCGCGCGCGCATTATGTGCCTGGAGACGTGCCGTGTCGCGTTCA
Source organism: Carterocephalus mandan (assembly GCA_018250895.1). NCBI lineage: Eukaryota > Metazoa > Arthropoda > Insecta > Lepidoptera > Hesperiidae > Carterocephalus > Carterocephalus mandan. Next base: position 2,134 of record DWTT01002012.1, on the reverse strand, counting down.
CACACATGAAGTTTTACTTGTTCTCCGTCGGGGTTCAGAGACTAGGCGAGTGTCTTGAGTGTTTATTGTTAAATCTGTGCATAAGTTTCAGAAATGTGTGTCGTATTTCAGGTACATTTTGTTTTATCAACGCGCTTTAGATATTTATCATGGCTTCTATGGATAGAAAACGAACTTGCACCCCATTCGGCCATAACAACTGTGACAGACCTTGAAGAGTCTTCTTCAAGTCCTGTCACGACAGAGTAAGAGTCTGTTCAATAACAGTATCTTTGTTTTGTTAATCTGTAGTTGTCATTGAACAAGACTACTCTTGAGGACTAAGATGGTCATCTCTTTAATCGTGTAGGTAGGTAACCACACCTGTCCAATTGGTTATAAAGCAAATTATACACGGCAGAGAAAACAATCATATTTTTGTACGATCTCCATGTAAATTCCATATTTTTTTACTTGGGCATATGTAAAATTGGTCTAAGTATTTCATTACATTGCTGGAATGTTTAATGTTTACTTTATCTGTGTACTATTAGTCATTAATGGTTCATACTCAACATGTAAAACATGTTACACTTGAGCTTAAAACTAACTAGCCACGTTGTCCGATCTAGGTTTCGAAGTCACTATGTGAAAATTAACGCCCATATGTTGAAATCGTTTAATCTCTTGTAAACCAGGTCACATGGCTCACGTTACTTGATTCCACCGTTCCAATGCATCTCTTTCTATCAATGTAGGTGGAGAATATTATCACAAGAACAATTTAGTCTTTATTCTTGTGATATTATACTAATAAGCTGTTATACAAAAGTACATACCTACCTATATCCTTCCCAACCGTGTCTTTAGACTCTTTCCTCGTCCTGAATTTGCATCGTATCACTTACATACACAGAAAACCGGTTCGATTATGCTTTTGTTTTAATTTAACTGTACACACACTACAGGCATACCGTCTCAGGCGTCTTCTGTTCTTGTTTACTATCCATCAACTCGCTCTTGGGAAGCTTACCGGACGGCGCGTCGACCAAAAAATCGACACTCAAGGTTTCATGAAACTGGTATAAACATCCACTGAATACCTGAAACGGATCTTTTTTACTATTCATCCCGAAAAATAATGAGGTTCTCCTGGAATACAGAATGACAATTTGTACGGATTTTTTCTCAAACATGATCTGATAAATTTCAAATTTGCAGCAAAGGTTTGTTATTTATATTAATAGAAGACATCTTTCTCTATTAATATATATGATAGTGAATTTAAAAAAATAAGTGTCGATATTTTTAATTTTTCAAGAGGCGTTCCTGGTTCAACAACAAACTCAGCATTTTTTTTATATTCAATCAACAATGATAAAAAATTGTAGGAAAGTTCTAACTAAAGTGAAGTCAAATAATTATTGACGGATTTTCACCAACTTACTTAATACCTATACATTGAAGGCGTTCCCGGAAAATAATTCCAAAGGAGAAAAACCCTTTCGCAGTTTGGAAGTTTGTTTGAATATTTCTTTTTAAATAGAATTGTTTCTATACCTATTTGCATGATTTGTTTACAGTAGGGGAAAAAGGTAAAAATATAGGACATGTTTGAAGGACAGATTCGATCGGTGGTGTCTTTGATGAGGGTGGCAACTAGGTGTAAACGAAACTATTGTTATGTCTTATTTCACGCAAGCAAAGCTGCGGGCGTCCACTAGTTTAGGAATATGAATAAAACTAATATTCGATTAAAGAGTATTATTCTATGAAAGCGGCGACAGCCCAGTGGCTATCGATCTCGCTTCTCAGCAGTCCAGGTTCAATTCAAACCCCAGCGGCACGCACCAATGACTGTTCTAAGCTATGTGCGATTTAAGAAATTATATGTCACTTGCTATAGCGGTGAAGGACACATCGTGAGGAAACCTGCATGCATATGAGTTCTTCATAATGTTCTCGAAGACATGTAAAGTCTGCCAATACACACTTGGTCAGCGTGGTGGACTAAGCCCTAATCCCTCCTATTCTGAGAGAGCCCTCGTGCTCAATAGTGGGACAAATAACGGGTTGCGATGATGAAGTCTCTATCAAATTAAAATAGGTGCATGTGTGCTGTTTCCTAATTTGATAGCAATGTCAGTTCATTAAG
>DWTT01002011.1:0-10640 GCA_018250895.1 Carterocephalus mandan | reverse complement strand
CTTGTCAATCACTTCGATTAAATCGTTCACATAATTACAATCGAACATTACTATGCTCGTTTGATTGTAAATAATATGGCATTCAAAACTTGTAAAAATGTTACCCTTATGGGTGTAAAATAAACATAGGGCATAACACATTTACGGATTCATTACAAATTTGTGGAGCTAAAGTATTATTATGTCTAATTCCACGCGAGAGAAACTGCGGGCGTCCACTATTTTATAATATAGGGAGGGTATGCGCGCTATATCGCATACCCTCTTAGTTAGTTGAGACAGAAAAGGAGTTGAAATTAAGTTATCGCGCATGGGCTATAAGGTTATGAACTTTTGGGGGCTAGCTACGATAGATCTTTAAGGTTACAATGGCTTATGGGCTTAACCTACACCCGTGAAATAATGTTAATAATAATGGGTTATAATGTCGCCTTATGATGGTTTTCTCTATAAGAAACTAATTTATTAACATCACCCACGGTTTATCACGAAACCCGTTGTAGGTGTATCCTCGGCTCCCGCTGAATTAATGTACATTTTGAATGGGATTGGGTTCTCTCACTCGACGGCTCTGGGTTCGAATCCAAGCGACACACACCAATGAATTTTCTTTATTATATGCGTTTTAAAAATAAATATCACCGACGAAGGCAAACATCGTTCGGAATCCTGCATACCTGAGAGTTCACCATCATGTTCTCCAAGACATGTGAAGTCTGTCAATCCGCTCTTAGCCAGCGTGGTGGGCTAAGGCCTATCCCAGTTAGGTGACCACAAAATTTCACGGACACTTTCGTGCCTCGGAGGGCACGTTAAGCCATCGAACCCACTTGTTTTCAATTGTAAAAATCAATAGTTAACCATTGCCGGAGCCATTCGAGCTTCGAACATTCGGCACTCGTTTCATTCAACATTCGCCACTAACCCTTCCATTCAGCATTGGAGCAGTGTGGTGGAGAGCTTTAGACGTCCCTAGCTGGGGAAGACCCGTGCCCAACAGTGCACGTCTATGGTTTGTAAATCTACTCATTAAAACTATCACATGATCATCATACTAAAACTTTAATTTGATCGACTCGACCTCACACCTGCCATCATGTCTATAATTAGACACACCTTCTGACTCCAGGGCCCGGCCCTTCGACGCGCAAAAACAGATCCTATTATTACTACCCAGAAGTCATTTTCCGTTCCATTTCCCCCAGGGACAACCGTTCGTGAAACTATCATAGTAATTAAATACTTTACCAGCCAAAATATTAAGTCTAAAACTCTTTGCGAGCATTTCACCGTGTATTCTGATTTGTTTTTGGAGAGAATACGAATCTGAGTATACGACTTCGTAATAGAGTTGGTTATTGCTTATTTTTTTTAAATTCAGGGTGCGGTGAAAAGCCTGGGGCTTAGTAGTTATTCTGGGACTTTTATTTGTTTGTGACAGGCGGTTAAATGAATATGGCGTATTAGCTGCTCTGTCATCGTTTTCATTTGAAAGACAACCATTGAAGGGTTCAGTATTTTAAAATCGACCCAAAACAAAATGTGAGGTCGTAGTGTTATGTTTTTATGGTTTTTTGTGTCAGATTATTTTTGTTTACCGACTTACAGTTCGGATTTGAACCCGGACTCGTCCAATGAGAGGGCAAACTTTGACCTTTACAATGATTTTGGACATGATAAATTGTTGATAAATGATCTATACTTCTATACCAATATTATAAAGAGGAAAGATTAGTTTGTAATGTTTTCACACAAAAACTACTAACTAGGCTGATATCAAAAATTCTTTCACCATTAGAAAGCTGCATCTTCACTGAGTGACATAGGCTATATAATATTACTAGGTGTAAACGAAACTTTTGTTGTCTAATTCCACGCGAGCGAAGCTGCGGGCCGTCCACTAGTACTTACATATCATAATACTGCCATCTATTGCTATTCATAGAAAACACGAAGCTATATAAAGTTGAAAGCTTTTCCCGCTAAATTTTGTTCAGTGTTGTGGCCATTATTCATTTAAAATGCACACTCTTTTACAGTAGATATATTTTTATTTGGATGCCCTTTGAAACGAAAAAAAACCTTTTTACTTTTTTATTGAAAGGGACTCATGAATATTTTATATTACCTACTGGCTGGAAATTGATACAGGCTCTTGTTACTATTTACGACCACCTAGTCATTAATATAGAGTGTGCCTGACTTATGTCACCTTCATCCATCCATCCATTAGCCATTTAAGGTCCACTGCTGGACATAGGCCTCTCCTAAACAACACCTCTCCGACTGGTCCTGTGCCTTCTGAAACCAGTGGTTTCCCGCCGTCTTCTTCAGGTCGTCTGTCCACCTTGTCGAAGGGCGACCTGTATCCTTCTTTCGAGTCTGGTCACCTTCATTCAGCATTCGCAAATGCCACATTTCGTTGACATTCATCATCACAACCCATTCTTTGTCCCACTGTTGGGCACGGGTCTCCTCTCAGAACGGGAGGGATTAGACCTTAGTCCACCACGCTTTTCCTCACGATGTGTCCTTCACCGTTACAGCAAGTGACATTTAATTTCTTAAAGTAAAGTAATGTTATTTGCGATAAATTAGAAAAGTCATTGGTGCGTGCCGCTTGGGTTTGAACCCGGACTCTCACTCGAGCGGTCCGGATTCAAGCCCCAGCGGCACGCACCAATGACTTTTCTACGTTATGTGCGATTTAAGAAATTAAATGTCACTTGCTATTACGTTGAAGGACACATCGTGAGGAAACCTGCATGCCTGAGAGTTCTTCATCAAGTTCTCGAAAGCATGTGAAGTCTGCCAATCCGCACTTGGCCAGCGTGGTGGATTCAGACCTAATCCCTCCCATTCTGCGAGGTGCCGTGCCCAACAGTGGGACAAAGAAAGGGTTGGGATGAACTGCGCATGGGGTGTCAGTGCTAACCAATAAACGCTTACGACTGGCAACCCGTTCGCACTTGTGCATATTTAGAGCTAGAATTTCATGCCGGTCCGTATAAATGTGATTTTGTACTAACAAAACATAACACTACAGTTCCCCGAAGCGCAGGCAGGTGTTAAACTATAACCTACTCAGTGTAGTCCACCCAATATTCCCAACTTTTGATTAGGCCCCATATATGAGCTTGGCCAACTGGGCATAAATCCACACACCGGAGGTAACTGGGAATGTTTAGTCAAAAACATCCGATTACATTGCTCGACCCGGGAATCGAACCTCTTGCTTAGCAGTCGCCACTAGACCAACGAGGCTGTCTAACTGATTAGGTACTGGATTTTTCAAATTAATTTCTCAATTCGCAGCCATTGGGCTATGAGCGCTTCGATTCCAAACCAAACAAACTTGTAATCTAATAGTCGAAATCTTGCAGTCGAAGGTTGAAAATCGATGTTAATGTAATGAGTTTCTAGCACCAAACGCAATCTCTTCACTCCATTCAAAGCTATTGTATAATGGGTATAGGTGCTATATCTCTTTTCTTATTGAACAACTTTAAGCTTTCAATATTTACCTGGACACCTGGACCGCTCGGTGGCCTACCTCGGCGCTGGTCTCCGGGACAATCTGTAGAGAATAAATGCTATTGATCAAATTTCTATTTGGATTTATAGTTACAAATTCCAAACTAAGAATTAAATGTAAAGCGATGTATGTAAATATGTTGGAGTGAAAGTAAATAACACCATGCAAATTCACCTAAAAGCACTATTATGTATTATGTGCCAAAAGGCAGAATTTTTTGTGGTCGCGCGGGGCTCAATATAGCGACCGAATTTGGTCGGCGTAGAAGGGATGTAGGTACTGCATGCTCGTTTGGTATGCTATCGTCCTCTTTTAAAAAGCTTCAGGAAGTACGAGTGATGCTATTTGACTAAACCAACATGTTTACTACAGCTGCGCCACAGATTAAATTTAATTACATAACCACGATACGTATAATTAACATTCGTACCGAGGGTTGCGCTGGCATATTAAACGGATACCCTGCCAAAAAACATTATATTATATCCAAGCCTGTATGTACCCAAATGGGTAGGCAGAGGCACAGAGTAGAAATATGGATATATCGACTATGGCAAAGGTGTAGCACGTCTAGTTTTCATCTGTTATAATAGGTGATAAATCCATTGCCAATTGCCATAAAACACAAACAAGACTGAACTAAGTACAGTTACTACTGAGAAATTCAAATTTAGTTTACCCGATCAGGGAATCGAACCCAGAACGAGGCAGACTATACTTTTTACATTGTATACCCTGTGTGATTGTGGTGAGTGAGTTCATTAATGCATTGATTTACCGCCAACCGGATTAAGCAGTCTGCCAATATACACTTCTACGGTGTGGGGGACAATGGCCTGACTGTCATGGGCGATATTACATGCTCGTTTTCATCTATAAAAATCGTGGGATTGAGGTGACGATTTAGGAATCAAACTTGAGAAGCTGAAATCTTTTCACCACAACCATTTCATTGTCCCACTGTTGGGCACGGATCGCCTCTCAAAATGGGAGCGGTTAGGCCTTATTCCACCACGCTGGCCAATTGCGGATTCACATGCCTTGATGAACATTTCAGGCATGCAACATTTTTCATGATATTTCCTTCACCGTTACAGCAGGTGACATTTAAGTCCTTAAATCGCACGTTACTTGAAAAGTCTCGGTGCGTGCCGTTAGAATTTGAACCCGGACCGCTCGAGTGAGAGGCGAGTTCTTTAGCCACTGGGCTGTAACCGCTGAAATTATTTATCTCAACCTTCAACCATATTCTTCTTCTAACCAGACAGCTTATTGAAATCCTAATATTTTCAACGGCCATAACTCCAAAGCTATGCAAACAGGAGTATAAAAACTGTAGACCTCCGGAATTTATCGTTCAGTACGCATAAGCCTTGACTATCACCTCGGTAAATCCGAAAGTATGAAAAAGTGTTCCGAAGGGGGTTTCTACAGGAACAGGTCTCCCACGCTACGATAGACGAGTCTCACTTTTACACGTAAACCCAATAGACGTTCCACTGGGATTAGTGGAAAACCCAGTCTCGAACATTCTCAAGAACCGGAAAATATTCGACAAGGTTAAGGACTTTTATACCTACAAACTTTGCACCCGTGTTAGAGCTCCCTACGTTATAAAAGGAACCCTTTTTGCAAAATTTCAAGTATCTAGCATTTATAGTTTAGGCCCTGCGTTGATATGTCAGTCAGTCAGTCAGCTTCTCCTCATAAATATATAGATTTAATACTAGTGGACGCCCGCAGATTCGCTCGCATGGAATTAGACATAACAATAGTTACGTTTACATCTAGTAATATTATATAGCCTATGTCACTCAGTGAAGATGCAGCTTTCTAATGGTGAAAGCATTTTTTAAATCGGTCCAGTAGTTTTTGTGTGAAAACTTAACAAAGATCTAAAATCTTATTTATTTAGATCGTTAATTCCATAAGTAATTATTAATTAGAAATGTATATAAATTAATAATTTGGTGATTGTAAAAATTCTTCTTCTCAATCCATGAATCATTTGACTATTTTTTAGTTCCTTTGTGTCAAGTTCATTGCGATTGAATATTGTTAAATACTTCAGTGTACATTATCTTTTCGCACCTCATTCGTAACTTAATTAAAAATTATTTAATCATCACCCAGGTATTTCTGCTTCAATATATATTTGCTTTTTTATAATATCACCTCTCATCTACTTAATCGCTTTGTGTACAACAACACCCTTTTCTTCTGTTGAAGTTGACGTACAATCAGCCCATTTATCTGCTGGCTTCAAGGCTCATAAGGCTATACGCGTTACCCACTTCATACCGTCGCCCATTGCTCGCTTGCACTCTGATCCTTAGTTACATATTTTATTTTCCTCTTTGTCTTTTTCTGTGAGTCTACCACTCCAATATTATTTGCTTCAACCATAGATTTCTCTAGTATAGAGTAATAAATCTATGGCTTCAACTATTTCTTACGAATATAGAGATTCTTGAATGAAGCACGAATTACAAGAAATTTCTCAAATTATATTTAGAATTATTTGATATACAAGATAATAAGAGTAACATTAACAAACTTCTATAAATTAATATTCTTAGCGACAAAGGATAAAATTATATTGAAGTGACTTGTGAAATTGAAGTAAAATATAAACTGATACAGAATATTGTATTAGAATAAATTAATAAACGGCAAATTAATGTAGACGATAATTTTGTGTCAGGCCCCTGGTAATTCCCTGGAAATTTCATTTACAAGGGCCCGAAAATAATACGAATTTGACTTAATTTGCCCTCATTATTTTATATCCTGATCCTACGAGCAATTTTCCTCTCTAATTTTATATTCTGTGCTTTGATTGCTATTGAAAACTCAAGGACATACTTAAAAAGATACGTCTTATGTAATTCTAATGTTTAGAAACTTTTTAATGGGCTTCTAATTTCCTTTCTTCTGCTGTATTTATCTTTTGTTTTCATCCTCCTTTTTAAAAGCGCCTAGCTTATTGTTCTATAATTGATCGAAGGTTCTTTAGGTCATATTTCAAAATTCATATGATTGGGAATTTATGTTTCAAAGCAAAAGTTTGCAGACAACCTATAACTATGTATTTCATAATGACCTTTATCATGTCATTGTCACAGATACAAATATTTTTATGAATTACAGCCTGAAGCATTCATAGCCCAGTGGCTAGCCAACGCTTATGTGATCGACAGAGTTAAGAAACGACCGGCGTGGTCGGTTTGTGCTTCAGAGGGCACGTGAAAGCTTTCAGTTGCGGTTGTTTTAAATTGTAAATAAAATCTTTAGCCTTGTCGAAGACCTTCGGGTTGCTTGAGAACATTCTCTCTCTCAATGTTCTCGAAGGCATGTGAATTCCAATGTGGTGGACTGAGGCGTAACCCCACTCATTCCGAGAGGAGATCCATGTAAGAGGAGAGCAGTAATCGTATTTTGTTCCAGGTATGGATATTCGGCGACGTCTGGTGCTCCGTGTGGCTCGCCGTGGATGTATGGATGTGTACGGCATCCATCTTGAACCTGTGCGCCATTTCGCTGGACCGCTACGTGGCCGTCACGCGGCCGGTCAGCTACCCCTCCATCATGAGCCGGCGGCGCGCCAAAGGCCTGATCGCTGGACTCTGGGTGCTGTCGTTCGTCATCTGCTTCCCTCCGTTGGTTGGATGGAAGGATAAGAAGGTGAATAGCTGGCTTTAGATCTTTTAAAAAAAAATAACGTTACATCATAGTTCTATTACTGAACGATATACGCCGCGAGAGCGTTCACTCCTGAAGATGATCATCGTAATAGATCGAAACTAGTCGGACTATTTTCGACTTAAATCACACGTGAGTAAGCTTGTAACTTCAACTATGATCATAGTTCTAGTAAGTAGTTAAGTTGTCAAGTCTACCTAATTGAAAAACTACCCATGGGACATCATTACAATGCTTTCCATTTCGTTGCCCTAGATTTTGATCGAAATTCACAGCTTTAAACGATGTACGTACGACAGTAAAGTCAATGTAACTGTTCTGTGTTTTTGTTCAATTTTCTTCGACATTTAACAAGAGCGACCGCGGTGATGTCTGCTAGCTTTGATACTCGTATCACTTATCCGCAAAAAATCATCCATTCATCCATCTTTTCAGTCTTCCAGAGTTCACTACTGGACAAAGACTTCCTTTACTCGGCGCCAGTTCTCTAGTCCTATCTCTATTTCTGCTGTCTTCTTCTTCTTTGCTGCGCTGGAATCATGACAAACTGACACACAATGGTTACCACTCGTTACTAAATAGAAACCCGAACCGAATGAGTTACTAAACCGTGGCAATGGACACATCGCTCGCATTACTAATATCCAATGAGTAACAAGACTCTCAAGAAAACTTGACACGGTTTCACTAAAGCTTTATTGTCTGTTTCTTGAGCAAAATTTATATCCTGTCTTATCTTTCTTTCCAGACAGAGAGTGAACTCGTAGAAGGATACGAACCCGAGCCCCCCTGCCCCTGGACCTGCGAGCTCACCAACGACGCTGGCTACGTGGTCTACTCCGCTCTCGGATCTTTCTACATACCAATGTTCGTGATGCTGTTCTTCTACTGGAGGATCTACAAGGCAGCCGTGAGGACGACGAAAGCCATCAACCAGGGCTTTCGGACCACGAAAGGTGGGATTTGTGAGTTGCCTTTCTGCACTTCGCTTTTTATCTAACTGGATTTCTCACTCGAGACAGCCTGTTTTCAAAGACTCACCAATAGACTTGACAATTAATTGCATTTTAGGCAGATAAATAGTACCTTAAGCTTCGGCCAGTGAGAGCCAGATATCGCGAGGTGACTAACATGCTAACTGGACTAAACTTTACAGTTCCGATAAGTTGTGGGTGACCGCTAGTGGCAAAATTTAATGGACGCTACCGTGATTCAGAGGGCACGTAAAGCCGTCGGTCCCGCTTGTTTTCAATGTTGGAAATAGTCATTAAGCCTTGTCGAAGACCTTCGGGTGGCTTGAGAACATTCGACACTGGGTCACTAACCCCTCCACCAATCCGCATTGGAGCAGCGTGGTGGAGTACGCTCTTGACCTACCGCAGCTGTCTGCGGGGGAGACCCGTGCCTAGCAATGACCGTCTGTGGGTCGCAGCGAGTCTTGTCGTCAAAAGTCGTTTGTTATCTTAAAAGAACACTTTCTGAGTTCCAGGTAAAGGCCTGGGCAGCAGGTTCGACGACAACCGCCTGACTCTCCGCATCCACCGCGGCCGCGGCTCCAACCGGCCGCACGGCTCCCCGCTGTCCACTGCCTCCAACCATTCCACTAGCACCTCCCTGAGCGCATCCCCGGAGCGGCTCAGAAGGTACGAACAGCTGGACTACCCACGTGTGCGTGTTGCGCACAGTTTTAGGACTGTAGGATGCTTCGCTGCGACTTACTTAATTTAATATTATAAAATAAATTATTTATTAAATATTGTAAAATGCCTGCATGTTAGTCATCATGACTTACATCATCACAACCTTTCTTTGTCCCACTGTTGGGTACGGGTCTCCTCTCAGAATGGGAGTCCACCACGCTGGTCAACTGCGGATTGGCAGACTTCACATGCCTTCGTGAACATTATGATGAACTCTCAGGCATGCAGGTTTTCTCACCATGTGTGCTTAACCGTTAATGCAAGTGACATTTAATTTTTTAAAGCATAAGTCATGTTATCAGTACACATTTCTAAACAAAATTTTCCACATCCATGTTCCATTTCCAATTATATTTGACGACTAAGGTTGCCATCGAGAGCTCTCGACCCTCGGCCAGTGCAACTCATCAGCTGAGCCCACTTTACTCTAATGGTGCTCTCGACACTGGCGAACTGACTATTTAGATTGGATTTTAGAACACGTGAACTTGATTCTCTTTAGTATGGAAAAACGGTGCGTTATTTCTTTTTTTTGAGTTAGAAAAGCCCGATAGTACTTTGTGAATTTTGTTAATTTATGTTTTTGAGTAATTAAATTGTTTTTTTTTTAAAAGCTCTATAACTTTTATTTTATTTTATTTTCGTGCATTGTCATCGGAACCGAATATGTGTGCCGAATTCCAGCTCGATAGCTTCAGTGGAAGTGGGTGAAATATTGATTGCAAGATTTTAGGACATACGAGTACATACATACGAGTGAAGTTAAATAAAAGCTTTTAATAATAAAAACCAATCATTTTGAAATAATCTCGCGTCTATTCCAGACACTCGAGCGCGCGGCGAGCGCACGAGAAAGTGAAAATATCCGTCTCCTACCCGTCCTCCGAACAGATCTGCCCGGCGCACGAGAACTCTCGGTCCCCCAGCCGGTCCCCCAGCCCCTCGCTCTACGCTGTGCACTACGAGAGAGACGGGAGAGAGTTGACCGAGAGCCGGCTGAGGGTGAGGCCCCCGCAGCACCTGGCCCCGGTGCCGCTGTACGACGAGTTTGATGATAAACCCAGGACTACGAGGAGGATGGGGAAGAGGAATATAAAGGCTCAGGTAACATTCAAAATTTTCCTCTTTCATTTCCCCTATTCATTGTTCTCCCTTCCTATCCTCTATTCTCCTTCCCTTCCCTATTGAACCTTTTTCAATAACCTCCTCTTACTGCCCTTATGGCCCAACTCTTCCTGAAATTATTTTCCAGACCCAGCCCACTAAAAAAAATCTCTGGTAGTAAACTGATATAATAAATGTAGCTGATATGAAAGATGCTTTCTTTCTGGTTATTAACTGGAACCCAGATCATAGGTTGATCCCACTATAGTTCATTGGGAAAGGCTCATTTGGATAAGTGGACTTCATCAAAACACTTGAAATACACCATGTGATCACTGATTTATTCTGATTATATTCTGAAATCGAGAACTAATTTACAATCGTTATCGTTTAAATTTTGCTTTCTTCATACGACTGCAAATTTTTGTTGATACTATACGAAGAATTAAGTCCAATGTCTAAAGCTGGAAAATTTTTGATAAGCAAATTATTGGCATCGTCACAAAAGAAGTAAGAGAAGTCAATAATAATAATAATAATAATAAATATCTTGGACATTCTCACACACGGCCATCTGACCCCAAAGTAGGCGCGAGCCT
>DWTT01002010.1:0-10641 GCA_018250895.1 Carterocephalus mandan | reverse complement strand
GTGAGGAAACCTGCATGCCTGAGAGTACTTCATAATGTTCTCGAAGGCATGTGAAGTCTGCCAATCCGCACTTGGCCTACGTGGTGGACTAAGGCCTAATGCCTCCCATTCTGAGAGGAGACCCGTGCCCAACAGTGGGACGTCTATGGGTCGCAGCGACAGCGACATGAGAAACCGCAGTATTTGAACTTAAAACCAATCTGTAAGTGGATCCATATTTGCATCTGTGGCGTGTGTGCTAAATTAAGGTGAAGGAAAACATCTCGAGGAAATCTGTACATATGCTAACTACCGAGCTGTGAGTCTAGGATTCGAGCCCCTGTCGCGAAGGTATTTATTAGGCAGGTAAAAGTTAAAGTTATAAATGTAACGTTGTTGGCGTGTCTTATAAAATAAAATTTAATTTTGGCTCGGGTCATCGGCAGTGTAGCTTTGCCATCCGCAATACAACAATATTAACACAGCGGAATAAGAAAGAGTACTTATTATGCCGTGGTATTAGGCTTGTGTTATTGACGTGATAACGTCTTATAAATTGATGAACCTCGACAGCGCATATGAATATTATATATATTATATATTCAATAAATAAATTTTACACACGGACAACATTGGCGGTTCCATGGCTCCGAAATAGAGAACTGTCAAAATAAATATATAGACTTGTCCTGTTGTCTGTGATTAGTTATCTGTACTGTAGAATACTTTGAAGTTTAGACTACAGACGTCAATTCTCCTTTTTTGTATTGTTTAAAATAATGATTATGACGTCATAGATTTATCATTACTCTATACTAGAGAATTGATGACGTTATCACGTAAATCTATCGTCCGTTAACCGACTTTACAGACAACCAGTTTCTTATTTAATTTCTAGTTGGTACTCATTAATTAGGTGTCATCATTAAGAAATAGGTACGCATATTCGCAGGATTTCCACGTAATTTTAATCTCACATCAAAACACATAGCCTTGACACGTGTAGCGTGCTGATAAAATATTTTAATGTATAATCAAAGCCCGGCAAGTGGCAGCGGGCCGCGTAATTAGAGATCGTTGAGGCTCTACCCGCACATATATAACTAATTTTTATGGCCGTCTATCTGTTCGTAAGGTCCTTGTTTCTTTGGGTAATGCATTATTAGAATTAATTGAGGGATGCCTAATATTATAATTTATTAAAATTTAGTGTGAGAGAGGTACTAAAATAAGGTTTTTTATTTTTGTTATTTATTTTATTCAATGCATTTTATTATTTCAGACGCAGTGTTACAGCTTCCAGACTCATTTAGACTCATTACATATAGTAAATCAAAGCCTATAAATATTAGAAGCTTAGAAATCCGAAACAGTTCAACGTGTGGAGGTGTAATCATTACGGGCTCTATAATAAAAGGTCTAAAAAGAATGACATTTATGTACAAGCATTGAAATAACTCTACAACCTAATACACGGTAGCCCAAACTATTATTCTGTGCCCAAAGGGAATAACATTTCTACCGAATTCCGTTTACATTACGAGCTACACACATCGAAGCCTACAAACCTTAAACCTATCCAAGAATTTTATTCCACCCCAATATAATGATTTATCTATCATTCCTCTGTTATGACACATTTAACCAGAGTATTGAACTTAATACTTGGCAAATGTAAGGTGTCGTAATGATGTTTGTGCAATTATCCCATTTCGTATACCAACGTCCATTTGACCGTTTGCGAGAAGTGAAGCGCGCACACACTAGTGTTGTAATAAAATTTTATTTTCCGTTGCAACGCTTGTATTTGCATACTTTTCACATTGAAGCAACTGAAGTGACTTACTCTAATTACAGAGTTCCATTTTAAAATGGGAACTTTGAGTTTTCACTAGTTAAAATTATCTTTTAATAGTGAATGCACATAATTTATCAGTGTTGGTTTTTGTTTTGAAAGGCTAATGACGGAGCGCGGAAAGGTATCGACAAACTAAACGCAAAAACCTCTAGAATTGGAACAAAATTAAAATAAGAAAAAATTGTTTTGAATATATTTAAATTTTACTTAACCACACTTACTTAACTGTACTACACTTACTTAACTATACTTACTTAACTTAACAAATTTGCTAAAAAGACATAACATAATATCACGCCTATATTTCCCCGAAAGGATAGCGAGAATTGCACTTTTCACAAGTTTGGTAGTGGTAGGCCTAGTGCCATAGGCACGAATCCAAGAAGCTACGACCCATAGACGTCCCACTGCTGGGCACGGGTCTCCCCCACAGACACAGCTGTGGGAGGTCTAGAGCATACTCCACCAGGCTGCCCCAATGCGGATTGGTGGAGGGGTTAATGTCCAACCCAGTGACGAATGTTCTCAAGCCACCGGAAGGTCTTCGACAGGATGTAGCGACTATTTCCACCATTGAAAACAACCGGAACGTCGGTCTCGCTTAACGTGCCCTCCGAAGCACGGTAGCATCCATGATTTTTTTGCCACTAACGGTCACCATGGGGTGACCGTTAGTGGCAAACTCCGTCGTTGCTTAACTCTCTCGATTTTTCGATAACGTTGAATCGACGCTAGCTTAGGCTACGGACGTTATGCACGAATCCAAATTCCATATTCCAATATTACAAGAATCTCAAGAGGTTATTTTTATGAAAATTTAAACTCATAGATAAACCTCACATAAAAAGTAAGACATCTATACATTGTTGTTTCAGTTAAATAAAGATGAAGATAAAGATTTTATTTATTTGCTCTCACAGTATTCTTATTTAAAGGTATGTACTGTACCTACTGTACTGTTAGTTGTGTATTCACCAAACCTCACTTTGTGAAAAATAAAGGTATGGGTAATAATGTATTTCGAGAACCTATAGTTTAGGTAGAGAAATACAATTGAATCGCATTTATTGTCGCGTGGACAAATCGTTTAACTCGTATTCCGTCATCGGATAAACCCGTGGGCAAGAACTCAATAACGGGACAGAAGAGTTTGAATCTGCAACTAAGTAAGCCCACGGTTACAGCAAAACAACTTAGTAAGGCTTCATTGGATAACCTAGTTATTGTGGTGTGGTAATGCTTCTAAGCCGCTTATGAAACGCTTACGAACTGTTTCGATTAGCCTGTTCCTTTATTCGACAAGCGGGTAAAAATACGATTATTTGAAAATGATAAATCCTTATTAAATATATAAATGGGGATATGTGTTTGTTGGTTTGTTCTTCTTCTCCGCCTCAACGGATCGATAGATCGACGTGATTTATTGTATGCCGTTTTTAATTTTCACATAAAATTAGTGGACCCGCAGCTTTACTCGCGCATCGTTCGGAGAAGGCCAGAAACTTAAAAATACTTTTTACTTGTAATCCACGCCAACGAAGCTGCTAGCGTCCACTAGTTATGTACAGATTAACTGTCGATCAATGTTTGAGCGGCAATCTCAAACATTGATGTGACTGCGAGTGAAGCTGAATTTTGGTAAGTGACAATCACTGGTAAAGCTTGCCCATGACAAAGGCAATACTTCTATATTTTAAAATACCCTAGATGGTAGAAGTAATTATGCACGTAAAACAATTAGACGCGGGCAGTGTCGCGGGGAAAGCTAGTGGCTTATAATTGGCTTTTATAGCTTAGCCTAGTGTCTGCCGGAATGCGAGAGGTAAGTTACGGCTCAACACTGGCTGAGGGCGGATTGACAAACGTCACAAGCCTCGCTGCGACCCATAGACGTCCCACTGCTGGGCACGGGTCTCCCCCACAGACACAGCTGCGGGAGGTCTAGAGCATACATCACCACGATGCTCCAATGCGGATTGGTGGAGAGGTTAGTGGCCAACCCAATGTCGAATGTTCTCAAGCCACCCGAAGGTCTTCAGGCTTAACGACTGTTTCCAGCATTGAAAACAACCGGGACCAACGGCTTTACGTGCCCTCCGAAGCACGGTAGTGTCCATGAAATTTTGCCACTAGTGTTCACCCATCCTTAAACCAACCGCGCCCGTCGTTGCTTAACTCTTTCGATCACATTGAATCGAAGCGAGCCATTGGGCTATGGACGCTACTACATTATACGCTAGAAAATTATGTGAACTCATTGGTTTGCTTGCTTAGATGTATCGTTCCGCTTGCACAGATGGTTTAATGCTTCATTAAACACTTTAATAAATTCAAGTCAGCTGTGTTGTATTCTAGACCGCCTCACATTTTTCTTTCCTTTGTACATTAAACTATTTTTTATCCTTATAATTCAACCATTTCGATTAATACAATCTCACTTTAATTAAAAAAGTATATAACTTCTGGCTTACAGCTGCGAGGAATATTATTAGTTTAAATTCGATTCCAGCAAGATTCTGACATTACTTTGCGAAAATCCTTCTATTATATAGAAAATCATTGATATATATTTTGTCTCATTGTTACTCAGTACATTTAACCAATCCATATATTATAGTCAAAAGTCGATTACTCGTCGAAGAATATTTTATATTACAATGTTGTAACGAATCGTCATAAAAATAATTCGCTTCGTTCCTAGCAGTCGTAAATATCGCAGAGATTTTCTGGATTTTTATGACTTAAATTATGGGTTCATTCCCGGTGACCCCGTTGGCACGACACCACATCTAAACTGTTCCAAAACGTTTAGTACGGAACTCGTTCTACAACAAGTCGCGCTCGTTCGATGTCATTCCTCATAATCTCAGACCATTCGGGTCACTTCGAATATTAAACTTTGAGCAACGCCGCTACCGCGCTACTAACTCCTGTTTTAGTTCATAGTTGCATTGTCTTTGAATGACCGTTTCAATTTGAATCTTATTGGCTACATCACAAGGTTTATGTGTCGCCTTTGTGGAAGGAACGGCGAAGACTTTTGAGTCTTGGTATACCGCGAGCCAGTCGTAAGTACTCTTTTAAGTGCCTGTTGAGGTCGTTAATGAGATTGCCACATAAAGCCAGACAAAAATGTATCGTATAATTTCATGAGATTGTCTCTTAAATGAAGAAAATTTTATTAATATGACTATGACTATAATATTAAATTAGAAGAACAAGTAAGAGGTAATTTTCGAGGAAAAACAACTCTGTAAGTTTCTACATAAATTGATTTAATATAATATACAGATAAAAGTTAAATATTTACAAAAAAACTTGGTATCAGTACATTCTATAGTCAGCAACTGATATCATCATAATCTATTATACATGTATTTTGCTTTTACATCATGTTACCGCACGTTACGCTTTAACAGTATTTCACGTCACATTTGCGTTATTCCTGATCGCTGGGTTATTGTGCTGCCATAATTTATTGCGTCAACTCTCACCCATTTTCATTCACTGGTACACGACGAGCGCTTTTCACTAAAAACGCTTACCGTACTTTACAGTCCATCGCTGGTTCTGTTGCATGATTAGATTAAACACCAATATGAAACGAGGAATGAATGTTGTTATTTCTGATAGGGTTGTCTCTGCACGGTACGATAGTGGTGTTGCGAATTACTATTCCGATTTTTATGGTACCGATTATGACTGCGACGTGTGTGACAGAGTGTTTTCAAGCAGCACCATTGTATCGTAGGTTGTTACGCGGGAATGAGGGCCGGAAACCCGGCAAAGGTTGTTCCAATTCGTTTTATTGTTTCATCTGGCACATCGGACAAACACACGAAATAGTGTAGTGATTTCGGCGGAAATGTCCGTTTAAACGCCCTTGTTAAATGTGACTTTATTGGGAGCGTGGAGTGAAAACAGTACGTTTTGTTGTTTTGTTTTGGACTGTCGGTCACTAAGTTTCATTTACGTTTGAGTTTCGCGCTACCTATGCGTATTTAGTTTTAATTTTATTGGTGGTTCCACGAGTAATTCCAAATCTTTTATGAAACTTTAAGATTTTTTCTATACAAAACTTTTGTGATGCTGAAGAAATGTTTATAAGTTTTATAGATTAAAGTAAAATAATGGATATTCAAAATGTATCAATATCCAACCAGAGTTATTAAAATATGTTGATTCACAGATTGGAATGTTGCGAAGTATTGAAGATATTTGACCATTTTAATAAAGGGAGAAAAGCCTGTGTGTACTAATAAACAGGCAGAATATTCCAGAATTAATATTCCATTCCATTTGAAGGCAGCGTGGTGAACTCTTATTTACATAGCGAAAATTGCTACTCTGAAGATAATTAAATATCTTTAATATCTTATCTTATTGAATTTAATATTTTATTGAATTATTTGTCTTGTCTTGCTTT
Organism: Carterocephalus mandan; assembly: GCA_018250895.1. Lineage (NCBI taxonomy): Eukaryota > Metazoa > Arthropoda > Insecta > Lepidoptera > Hesperiidae > Carterocephalus > Carterocephalus mandan. The sequence continues at coordinate 4,378 of DWTT01002010.1, read as the reverse complement.
TGAGTTTTGATACAGGATAATGAGGGGCGAGGTACTGTTGCGCCTATTAAATCTATTGTAATCGAAGACCATAATTTTTCAGTCTACGTAAATTCACAGAGGAATGATATGCGGTAGGTACAATTAGTTATGAAGTTATATGTAGTTAATTCTTAACTCCCTATAAATAAATAATTTAATGCTGTGAATATGAGAATAAATAAATAAATAATAAATAAATAAATAAATAAATATCATGGACATTCTCACACACGGCCATCTGACCCCAAATTAGGCGCGAGCCTGTGCTATGGGTGTCAGAGACTGATATACATACATAGATATTTTTAAGTACATACTTAAATAGATAATATTAACATCCAGACAGAACAAACACAAGTTTTCGTCACACGAATGCTTGTCCCTGAGTGGGATTCGAACCCACGACCCCTGGCCTAACAGGGTCACTACCGATTGCGCCAACGGGCTTGTCGAACCTATAGAGCGACATTGTCGAGGTCGACAAAGCTCTTTAAATAAAGAAAAAAAAAAGGTTTATAATATCTGAATTCAAATTAAATTAGACAGGAGATCAGTTAAGCCTTTTGTTTGTGTTTTTTGATATTTCATTGAAGCAATTGCAAATATAGACGATTAAAAGCTCAACTTGTACCCTCACTTAATTAATTTAGAACAAGTAGGGACCAGTCTTTTCCGTTCGAAATTTCAGGGGACATAATCAATACTTCACAAGGAAATTTGGGAGCAATGTCAATGCTGAGTTTAGATCGATGCTAATTTCACAAAACTTTTCAGGTAGTAAAAGTTGGTCTTGTGAATGAAAACCTGTGAGAGAATATTGTGAAGAAATGTTAGGTTTACAGTAAAACAGGAATTTATAATCAGTAGTAGATAAGTATAGGTATTCTTCGGAGATTACATTAAAATTATAACAAATTCCAAGTGTCACCGATGTCATGCTATTTTTAACCTAGGCAATACCATAGATCTGCTTTGAACAGAACTGGTTTGTTAATATTATACTACTTTAATAGAACATGAAGAAAAGTTTAACTATGGAATTAAAAGGATATGATTCTCAGGAGTGGATAAAACGTGATGGGTATCGATGATACGGCAAAACATATCATGGTTATGGTAATGGTTCCATCCATCCATCCATCCAACAATTAGTTTTTTTGAACAACTTTTTGAGGTCCACTGCTGGACATAACCTCCCAAATGATGACAATCCAGTGCCTTCTGAATCTAGCGATCTCTTGTCAGGTCACCTCGTCAACGGTTAAGGTTACTCTTCCAAATTCAACATCAGATTCCTAAACAGAAAGCCGAAATCAAAACAATATATTACAGCCTTAAGGCTGTATTAAAGCCTCAGATGTAACCTTACATAGGCACTAACATACGCTCTGGAAAGACAAAATACCTCTAATGGTTTGGGACAATATACGGGAAGCTAGCGCGCCCAAACAATATAAAGACAAGACAAATGTTTATTCGGGACATAAACGTCCGTCGCCATCGAGAAGTGAACCCGGGACCTTGGCGTGTTGCCAGAATTCGCCACCACAACGTTGGCGTATTGAGTTCTTGGATACTTAAAACTTATTGTTTACCACATACGAGTTTAGATGAGAATAAGTGAGTATAGGCCCAATTACAATTGGTTATCTATCTGTTAATCAGAAACGACGACAACTCCGGGGCGCGGTTGTGAGTGACCCCGAACCTGAGTCCCGGGTTCAAATTCCGGCCAGAGCCGATATTTATATTTCATTTAAATATTTGAACTCGCCCCATGGACTTAAAATTTGTGTTGTTTTCTGTGTGTTGTTTGTGTCCGCCAACACATGTCTAGTCTGGTACGGGGTAAGAGTGTTAGCGTTATTAAAAGAAAATAAATTATTTTTTTCCACGTTGGTCTTATCATAGTGTCATCTAACCCTTGGATTAGCATAGCTACAACCCACAGACGTCCCACTGTTGGGTACGGATGTCCCCCGCATCTTTGTCTGTGGCATATCTGTAGCATACTTCACCACGCTGCTTCAATGTGGATTGGAGGAGATGTTAGTGACCAATCCAGTGTCGAGCGTTCTTAAGCCACCCATACGATCGACATGGCTCAACGATTGATTTTACCACTGAAAACAACCGGGACTGACAGCATACCGTGCCCCCAAAGTACGGTAGCAATCAAAAAATGTTGTCACTAGTGGACAATCACAAACCGACCGCGCCCACCGTTGCATAACTCTGCACATCACATAGAATCGACGCGAGCCATCGGGCTATACAATTAACTCAATTTTACAACCCCAATTAACCCAATTTTACAACCTAACCTATTCCAAGTAAAATCCCAGTCTAGAAGTTAGTAAAAAATGTATGCTGTAGCTCTCTTTAAAATAAACAGACCATAAAGTATAAGTAGGTGCTGAAAGTTGACTGTTCTGTCCCCCAGTTCCACAGTATCGGCTCTGCGCTGATTATGCTGAGTGAATCAGCACATTGAACTAACATTCTTTTGACTTTCCGGCTCTAGGAGCATTCGGCTTTTGAACTTCGCTTTGAAATCCTTTCAAAACAAAGCTAGTATTTCATAGAACTGGAATATTAAGTAACTTCCATGTAGTTGATACTGAGTATTAATTTAATAATACCTGAAATAATAATTGCCTTATAAGTAGAATAGTCCTGATAAAACGATATATTTTCAGTCCAAGCTTTTTCCGTTCTTGTTTTTTTTTTCTCATTGTAAGATGGTAGTTTTATAACTAATACGATAATAAAACTTTAATCAAACTGATAATTTTTAAATACTCATAAATAACAATGTGCAGCGGACGATAAGAAATATATAATTACTCGATAAGGTCTACCTTTACCTAGTCTACGCCACCACATCTCTCTCTTTGTTCCACTGTTGGGCACAGTTCTCCTCTCGCAATGGGAGGGATTAGGTAAGGCTAGCGGTGTGAATTGATACTTCAAATTCCTACGATAACGATAGATAAATCTTAGGCATGCAGGTTTCCAAGATGTTTCCTTCATCGTTATAGAAGTAACAGCAGGTGACAGTGCATTTTTTAAATCGCACATAACTTAGAAAAGTCATTGATGCGTGCCGCTTGAATTCGAACCCGCACGCTCGAGTGAGAGGCGAGTTCGATAGCGACTGGGCTGTCACCGCTAAAATGCTGCAGCATCGTTAAACTTACAATTTTATTATTCAGAATGTTCTCCTTGAATTAATTACGTCTTGCATCCACAACAGCAAAAAGACGCTGAACTGTACAGCTGACAAACAAGGAGCATCAAATTATACACTCAGCTAAAAGCCGGGAGTTAAAAATGTGTTTCACCTAGTTATAATGTTTAATTCAAAAGAAACGGCAGAGACAATGTAATCAGCCGCTAAGAGTCGCCGAGAGCCGCCGAGAGCCGCCGAGAGCCGCCGAGAGCCGCCGAGATCCGCGGCGAGCGGTTGTTTGCGCAAACAAATTGTAAGGAAAGCGTTTTAATAATGTTTTGTTCCGCAGACGAGCCCCTTATAGTTGAATACCTGTCTTTAAGTTCAGCTATTTTTATCATTCCTTTCAACAATGTAGGAAGAAGCGGATCTATTGTCCTGGCATTGATAACAGAACTGAAAGTATCGTTTGACAAAAGTTTTATATTCAAATCGACGTTCGTATACTGGAGTATCGTTTTAGGGTTCAGTAACCCAACAGACAGAGACAGAGTTATGCTATAAATTTATTCTTCTTCTTCTTCTTCTTCTTCTACGAAGGGTCGGTATGCGGTCGGTTTGTGAATGAGTGACCGCTTGTGGCAAACATTTCATGTGCGCCCGTTATTCGGCGGAAGACACGTAAATTTGTCGTTCCCGGTTGTTTTCAATTATGAGAAAACTATCGTTAAGCCTTGTCGTAGACCTTTGGGTGACTTGAGAACAATTAGAAATTTAATTTCTAATCGAACAAAACTTAGAAAAGTCTTCGGGGCGTGCTTGGTTTTTAGCCCAGACTGCTCAATTAACTAAATTTAAATCATTTAAATTTCTTGACATGTATTTTGCACGTTTCATTGTATTGTGTTTATAATAATATCGTCCTTTTTAAAAGCTCGTATCATATCAATCAATATTTCACCCACTTCCACTGAAGCTGAAATTTGGCAAACAAATTTGGTTCCGATGACAAAGCACGAAAAAATAATAATATAAGAACTTCATAAAAAAATAATTAAAAAAAAAATATGATTAATGTTAAATGAACGCCTTGGCTTGCCGCTGTAAGTTCGCAGACTTGGTTGTATTAAATAAATAAATAAATCGAGAGGCGAGTTCGATAGCCATTGGGCTGTCACCGCGCCC
>DWTT01002009.1:0-10642 GCA_018250895.1 Carterocephalus mandan | reverse complement strand
ATTTACTTAAATTACCAGAATATATGAATAGATGAACCAAATATATGATGATTTACTGTTTTAATACTGATAAATACTGGAAGTCAAACTGCACTTCTAGGAAATGAAAACATTCCGCGTAGTTGTTGCTGCTTGGCACGTGTACCTTTCGTTAAAATCGATGGCCGTTGCCCGGGATACGGCGACACAGCCTCCGACCTCCGCCCGGGTAGAAAGCGTGCATGCATAACTTAAACCTTACTTATTATACCCTTCAGATAAACGCGACCTGTGCTACGTTTAAATAAAGTTGATTTAACAGTGTTATCATTATATTAGATTAAAAGCTAGGCTACATTTTAAAGTTTTTCAAGGATACATATAAGAAGAAGATATAAGATTCATCCATTCTTAACAATACTTAAAAATTGAGCTGTACTATTGTATGAACACGAAAGAAACTGGACTTAAAAACTTGCGAATTCCACACTCATACTTTCACAACCAATATGAAGTGTCCAAGTTCTGAGCTAGGACCGAGTAAGTTAGTAAGAATAATTGTTTTTTTTTTTACAAAAGAAACCCTATGCTTCACTGTTTAATATTGGCTTATTTTTATTTTTAGGTGGTGTGGAGTGGACACGGAAAGCGGAGTATGGACGTCAGTTTCAGCAATGTACTGGAAGGGGCGCGCCAGTTCTTCATGGGGGTACCGAAACAAGCAGCAGAGGGCAGTGGACAGTCCGTATGGCCATCAGGCGCACTGCCTCCGGAAGAAGGAACACCTGCCCTGTCTGGAGTGCCAGCACCGTCATCCCGACCACCCTCTGCAGCCGCGGCCCCTCCATCCGGCCCGACAACATCTATCTCGATTCCACTTCGTCCACCCTCCGAACCACTAGAGCCAGAACCACACATCATACACAAAGCTACGGTGATGCGTGAGGCAGCAGAGAAGCGACGAGAGCAACCTGAAACTGAGGACGAAGAAGCTGTTGGTGATCTATCGCCACCGCCGCATATAATACGCAAGCCAACGCCGCGAACGTTGCCATCCCCGGCACCTGCTCCGGCAGCTCCTTGTCCGTCACCAGCTCGCCCTCCTTCGAATGCCCCACCTGCAACATCGACCGAACATCAAATGGAGGCGCAATATCGAGCACCCGTACACCGTGTACAAACGCCAACAGCAAGACCGCCCGACCATTTTGCACCCGGACGGCCTCCGGATCCATATTCTGCGTCTCGACCGCCTGAGCAGTATTCGCGATATCAGTTTGAATCAAATTTATCTGATACTGGCAGAATGTCACATGGCCCTCCCATTGCTTCTCCACAGCCATCAGCGCCTGTACGGAATAGCCCTCAATCATACTCAAGGCTGTCGGGTTCCTTGCCTCAACACGCTTCCTCTCGGTTACGTGAAAGTGCTGCACATAGTCCCCCTGCTCATCGTTACCCAATGCCAGTGTCACAGCCACCACCACTTAACGATCGTGTTCCACCTATTATGCACCCTCAAGCTGTGCAATCTACACAAAGACTATCGTCTATTGACAGCCGAACATCACAGGCATACCCGACATCTTCATATTCAAGATCTACTCATTTCGACAGACATCCTCCGATACCACAGCGGAAATACGATCCACAACAAGCTTATTCGGGATATCGATCATCAGCAGCACCACAGCAGATACAGACTCATCGTTTGGAAACGCACCACCATCAACCACAATATAAACATGAAGCTATAGATGCAATTAATGCACACTACGCGGTACGCCAGCCGGAGCGTGCACCAGTTGCATCACAATCTCATTCCCACGACGTTACTCGTCTTCCGTCTCGAACGGATTATGTTAATAAAAACATAAGTGCAGATTCAAGAAACAATTACCAATATCCTACACCATCAACATCCTCGGCCCGTTTTGTACCGAGTGCACAGACTATACCTGTTGCTCAAAACAATCCTACAATACAGTCAAAATCAATGTACCGTCCTGCAACTGCTCCCAAAAGCAATTTTGACTATCCATTATCCAATCAAGTTCAATCATCACCATCCAGATCAACTGTAAAACCGGGATATCCTAGTCAACAGGCAAGAATGACAGTCTCAGTTACATCGTTGGTCAATCAAATGAATCAAACTAAACAGAAACGGGAGTCTCCACTAGACCTGTCTGTAAAAACTGTTAAGAATACTGCAGATTCTTCAACAACTCAAGATGACGTCGTTGACTCTGGCACACCAGAAATTAAAACACCATTACAACCAAGACCTGTTCTTAACAGTCGACATGCTCAATCGACTCCTGTTTATGCATCGCATAAAGTAGACTTTGCTCCTGATTTTGCACAATATAGAGGTGAACGGAATACTGTACACAGTTACAGTACACCCCCACAATCCAATCACCCAGTTAGATATAATGGGAGTTACGACTCCACCCAGCCGATGCCAGAATCATGTCCTGTAGAATCTCGACAACTTTATTCTGAACGTAGCAAATGTAGCAATGGCGCAGTTGGTAGAACAGATTACATCCCTCGAATAGATCTGACTAGAGCAGTCATAGACGAGCGTCATGTCAATAATAGGCTAAGAAGTGATCGACACTACGCCATAGAGGAGCGCAAACGACCTGCAGGAGCCATTGTTAGTAACATTCCGGAAAAAATGGTTCGATATGAAACCTGGTCAGCTGATAGTCGGATAGAAAGAATGAACCAATCGGCACGAGAACAACACGATCTTATGAGCCGGCCTGTTTACAGCTACGCAAGTCATAAGCGTTTAGAGGCTTATCAAAATGATCAAAAACGATCCGTCGCATCTAATGTATACCGTGAGCAACCACCTCATATGACTCAGAGGTTTTCGAATAACATATACCCGACTGAACCTGTCCATCGAGATTTGAACGATTATCATTCAAGTTATCATAATAGAACTCCGTCTACAAATAGCCGTCATGTTATACAAAAAATTCCGAGCCATAATAGAGACTCACATTCAGATCCCCATATTGGAGTACAACCCGCTGATAAAAGGGTTTTAAGTATACTCAGAAACAGCTTAGAGACAAAACAAACTGGCTTTGTAGAGCCTAATAAAACACAAAGACAAATACCAGAACTAATAGTCATAGACGACGTCGAAGATTCTATCATAGAAATTACTGACCTAACAAAAGACAATGAAGATGCCACAATCAAAAACAACCTTACTCCTGTGATCAATCAAATAGGCCAAAGCTTAGATCATCATATTCAAATGCCTAAAGCTGTTGATTCTTTGGCCCGGGACACAGAATATCAAAGATTTGATCTGAATGCAGATGCGAAAAGAAAATCACCTGAAAATGATGTTGCATCCAGAATACGAACTAAAGCCGAACTCAAAGTAATGCCACCATCGCATGACAATGCCATTAAGCACGATTCAAAATCGGAATCTACACTTACAGAAGGTGACAGAGCAAAATTACTACCAAAGTCACAAAAACAACATCTCTTCAACCAAATAAGACAAGATAATTTAAGATTGGAATCGGTAATTAAAACAGAAAACACAACAATAGCTACTACTGTGGTAGACGTGAAGTCCGAGCCTATGAATATTGATGAAATAGAAAAAGATGCCGAGATACCCATAAAAACAGAAAATATTTTCGAAAATCTAGAACCAAATCGTCCTGATTTAGGTGCTTTTGATGTAGACAAGGATTGGGCTAGTACATGTAATAGTTTTATGGAACAGCTTAAGAGTGGTTGCCATAAAAAGAAGAATCAAAGAAAACGTAATGATACAATCGAACATGACAACGAAATAAAAGTTGAGAAAACTATAGAATCAAATTTGTCAAATACAGAAGTAATAGATACTAATCAAAAACTTACAACTAATGAAAATGTACCTTTCATGGAAATTAAACAAGAACCGATTGATGAGGATGATATTCCAATTGCAAAAGATTTACTGCCTATAAATAATATCACTGATATTAATGTTGTAACAAAAAATAAACCAGTTAGCAAAAGTGAAAAGGTTGTACCTACTAAAGTAGTTAGTGAAAGTTCTAAGAATAACCTAGTGAGCAAGACTGAAAAGACTAAAAAAGATAAAAGGCATGAAAAAGATGACGGCAACAACCATAAGAGTAAGCAACAAAGTAAAACAAAACAAAAATGTGTAAATGAGACATCTGCATCAAAAGTCATGATTAAAAAGGAAAAAGTAGAGTCTGAACCAATAAAAACTGTAATCAAAGAAGAATTAGAATCTACGGACGATGATGAACCGCTCATTAAAAGTAAAATACTCAAAGAAAAAGAACAAACAGCACGACTTAAGTATCAACTTTTGAAGGATTTATCTGAAAAATCAGCATATGTTAAGTTAGAATGCTGCGATGAACGTATGAATACGAATAGTACAAGGAAATCAATGGACTCTCCTTTGAAAGAAAAGGATGAAAAACTAAATAAAGGAAAATCAAAGCAAATTTCTCGGTCCAAAGTGAAGTCATTGTCAATTGACAATGTAAAGAATGAAAATCAAAACGATATTTCCAGTACAGATAGTGACGATGATACTTTAAGTGTAGCTAGCCGACTACGAGTTCGTAAAAACTTAAAGTATGAAGATAATATCAAATCCCCACTGGCTGCTAAGAGTCCTGGCAAATCGTCGTCTCCAAAAAAGAATGATAATTCTGGAATGTCAAGTAATTGCTCTACTTCATCAGTACGTAAACCTGGTTTTGGCGATGGTTCAGACTTTCATCCAGGTTGGGAAGAAGAACTTTACCGATATAAGAGATCCCTTCGTATGCCAACCAGGTTAATCGCAATTCCTCGAGGTCGATCTGGAGGCCCATTCGTAAAAGGTAATGGGGCAATGTTTACACGTGGTTCAACTTCACTACCTGATCTAGACCCAGTACCACTTTCACCGGCTCCGTCTTCAGCGCCATCTGCAGCTACAGACGATTTATACAGAAGACCAGATAAACTGACTCTTGACAGTGACTTAGAATCAAATTCAAGTTGCTCTGCAGCTAACAGACATTATGATTCTGAAGCATCTACGTCTACAGTATTTTCTGCTACAAAAATCAGAAAAAAGGGAAGCTCTATAGTCGATGTTTTAATACAAAAGTGCGGGAAAAAAGAGGAAAGCAAAAAGAAATCAAAAGAAAGGGATGATAAGTTACCTAAAGTAATACCGAAGAGTTCTAATACAACAGAGCTTCTCCCAACGCCAAGTTTAGGCTTGGTAAAAAATGGGAACAAAGGGAATTTATGTGCAAAAAAAGAAAAATTAATGGAGGACATTTTCTACTTAGGTGCTTTTAGAAAAGAAACTGTTACTGCATTTAGGACAGCTTTTATTAATAATACTGATGGCTTGATGGGTGCTACAGAAGAATTTGCTCCTGTCGTACTAAAATCCAGGACGAGAACGGAAAGTAGGGTTTTGAAGCAAAGAGCTACCATCAAAGAGGTATTTGGAGATGAAAGGCCAGCCTCTGCACCGCCATCGTGTAGAGATGAGATACAGAATACTGAAGAAGAGCAACAAGTAGTAGTAAAAAAGGAATTAGAATCAAAGCCTAAGTTCAAACCCAAGAAAATATTAAAAGATAAATTTAAAAGAAGATCCAGTTCAATTAGAGACGGGCTAAGAAGTACAAAGTCACTTAAAAGAAACGACGCAAAAGGGAGACTACTGCGCTTAAAAAAAAGAAATAGTTTAATGAAAACGTTTAATACGAAACGCATGAAAGAATGTGCAAATAACAAAATTAAAAAGGAAAAAAGTCCTCCTCTTGAAGATAAGAATGCCACTAAAGACGAAAACAGCTCACCTGGAACAGCAGAGAGTCATACCAAAAAACGTTTAAAACGTCTATTTGGGCGTAGGAAATTTAGTTCTGGATTTGATTACATAAGGAAAAAGAAGAAAATTATACGTAGAGACGAAGCATGCACTAAAATTCGCCGACCAGCACCCAAACCAAATCCCGAGTCCGTCCACGATATTCAAAAGGAGATTAAAGGCTGGTTTATTAATAAGAGCGTCGGTGAAACGCACCTCCACCGGGCTGCAAGACTAGGATTTACGGTAAGTACTTGTATTGTTGTAGATGATTTACTTCCTTTATTTCCGTAATTGATTTTGAATATTTATTTTAAAGTAATCGTGTTCATTACAGGATTGTGTGGCTTTCTGTTTGGAGAAAATGCAATCGGATCCTTCAGCAAAAGACAACGCTGGTTTCACACCTTTGCACGTCGCGGCAGCCAAGGGGCACGTGAAAATAGCAAGGCTCCTTCTGCAATATGGCGCTAACGTATCTGCAGCGGCACAGGGAGGAATAAGGTTCGTTAAACATTTGTGCTAATTTAAACTAAACTAAACGCTGACAAACTCACACCACCGCGGTGGGATAATTTTCGGGTGGTAACAGAAAAAACATCTACAACCCAAGAATCAGAATATATTTATCTACTAAGTAGCTGCTCCGTCCGGGATCCGAACCCAAGCCCCTCTCTCTGGTTGACCTAGTCAATACCAACGCGCAACGAATTAATTTTTTTTCTGCTATAACTTAACTATCTATACCTATTTGTTATTTTATTTCAGACCACTGCATGAGGCTAGTGAGAATTGTCATGTAGAAGTAATTCGTCTACTGCTGTCTTATGGAGCAGATCCTTTGTTAGTCACCTACGCCGGACAAACTCCAGAAGAATTAGCTGAAGGCCAAGCCGCATTACTCCTGCGACTACACATAGCAGATGTGCAAGGACAAGCTATTGAACCCTGGAGATTTTCATCACCAGCTAATATAATTGGTAAGCTATGCAAACGAGCTTAAAGAAAATATACAATTCCTATTTCTTTACTTAGTCAAGTAGGTTTCTGTGAAAAATAAACATAAAATTTAAATTTCAGATCGGGAAGATTTGGGCTGCGACCCTCTATCGTCGCCGCCCCCATCTTCTCCGCCGCCGCCACCTGACTCCACGATAGAGATACAATGCACTGAGGCGCCACTGCCGCCCTTTTACAGCTTGCGGACGGTGCCAGGGCAACCCGCAGACGGCCTTTGGTGCCTGCTGCAGGACGTCACCAATGTTCTACAGGTTAATAAATCATAATTAAAATAAATCATCACCTAATTTTTGAGCTTGTGAACATATTTCCAAAATATTTGATTTCATTTTCTATGAGTCTATTATCACAATTCATTTCAATTGCAGATAAAGTCAAAAGAAAGTTTATTGAAGCAAATCCACTGTGGATCTGGGTCGCCTAAGGAACTTCTACGGGAGATCCGCACTCAAGAGTTTTTGGAAAGAGCTCAGTGCCACCAGCTGCTTGGCGCTGGGGAGAAGGTGAATGTTAGAGCTTCTAAGGTGTCACTCATCAGAGTTACAGACAAGCTAAGACAACTCCTGAAGATCGAAACCGTCCTTGTTAGCTGACATTAAATTAACTTTAGATGGCTCAACTTGTAACCCAAATGTGTTGGGAGAAGCATAATGTTAATTTATTGTTTTACTAATCCTAATATTATTTTTTCAGAAATTAGTGTATGCTTTTGTAAAATTATTTTTGGAAAAATTGGACTATCCTTTGTCCGTTTTGGTAATCTATAGAATATACTCAGTAACTAAACAGTTGAAATGGTTTCTTCGAACCTAGCTACTGTTATAATTTTTTTCAACTGTAGGTACTAATCCAGTTTGTTCATCAGTACACAGGATTATTGCTGGAAATAAATCCAGAAGAATCTTTTAACTATGACTGATTTAATATAATACTTTTGTGTTATATTCTGCACGAATGTATCTCATTTAGGAACAAACAAAATATGATTTTGATGAGACTGTGTAATTTAAGGCAGCCATTACATAATTGATTTACTTCTGAGTCATTGGTTTGAGTTGTGTTACATGTGTAAATAATTGTGTAAATAGTGTAAATATATATCATATATCTAGTGTAAATAACAATGTTAGAAACTTTAAGTGTAAAATATTCTCATGGGTGCTATTTAACTTTGGTGTATGGTCATTATCTGGATAATTAGCTCCTAAGCAAAAGTGCTGTGGCACCTTGTTAAAATAATTGTTAATAGTGAATAATCAAATCAGTTACCATAGTCTAATTTAAGAATTAGCATAATCTTGATCTATGTGTGCAATAGTATTGTGTCCATTGTGCATGTTCCATAAACAAAGGTTTTATAGATGTGTTTGTATTAAAATATTGGTATGATGCCTGTAACAGGGTTGGAAGTAGCCTTATGATATGCATGCGATCACTGCACTTTGCTTAAATCCTTGTCAAGCGAATAAATGTAGTTTTAATAAAAGTTTTGGATGCTTTGTATTAATTAATATTTTTTACAATAGTAGAATCATGCAGTGTCTAAAAGTTGATCTACAATTTTCCAATGGATTATTGCCATCAAAAGCTTCATAATCTCTGGCCCTAGTTTCCAGTGATTTTTACTTGTTTGCATCACTGGGGTATATGAACTAATTAGCTCCATTTTCCATGTCTTGTTTGTTTATTTTCTGTTCACAACATTAAGTTTGAGATTATGCTATTAGATATCTTTATTGATCTTCTATTTATAGTATATTTATTTATGTTCATTGTTATGTTTGATTATATGTGTCTGTCTTTTTATTACAACAAATTATGTTTTTATTTATACATCCTTGTAAAAATTAGGCAAATTTATTAAATCCTATTAAGCATATCGCAAAACTATTAACATTGTAAATATGTAAGACTAGAATTTGTAAACAGATTATTTTTTAAATTATTATAAAGCATACTAGAAAATTGTCACTGTTGATTCCATAATACCCTGACATTTATTCTATTAGAATGCACATACTTAAAGCATTTTGGAAGAATGTGTGAATGATAGTGAGTTCATATTTCATTATATAGTTAGACCTTGTTCCGCCCGATCTTATTTCTTTGTCGAGACCAGAAACAATGAAGTACACGATTAATCTGTGATGCAGTAATACTAGGAGAATAATATCGTGCACAGAAAATGGAATAAAATAAACAAAATTAATTGCAATAATACCTTTTCTATTACATAATATTCATAATAGAAATAAAATCTACTATGTATCTGTTATTAGCAGTACCTAAGTTTTAAGTATTATTATAAAATATTATAAAACTATTGACACAATATTTCTTGTTGATAACCTGAAATAAAGAAAGTGACCAACTGAATTTTCATGCATTATCTATTCTCTTTGAGTTCTCATGCACTTGTAAAAAAAACTGCCAATAGCATTCTTACTAACTAGAATGTTAATGGGAAATTGTATTTATTGGTGTGTCCTACTTCTCCTCAATGGAATGATGGATCGACCTTATCCCGGAAATTTTTATGGTTACCGTGAAAATGGACAAGAACCTGTAATATTCATTAGTTTTTAATAAATATTTATTTATTGATCTATTTTTAATCAATTACACCAAGGAGCTTGCTGTTGATAAATACTATTATTTATTATATTTTAAAACATCCTTAGATTGTAGAGGTAATTCTGCACTTAAAACAACTTGTTGCGTGCGGAGCCCCACGGGAAAGCTAGTAATAAGACAAATTCAAATTCAAACTACTAATACCAAAAGTTGATTATAAAACAATCATTCAACATAACATGCCACTAACATCACAGTAAGAGAAAGAACCTTACCTACAAACAGTTTATAGCCTATGATGTCGAAGAAAACGCCGACAATGTCTAAACAGGTAAGCAGGTATATGTTAATTGTGTATCATCATCACAACCCTTTCTTTGTCCCACTATTGGGCACAGGTCTTCTCTCAGAATGGGAGGGATTAGGCCTTAGTCCACCACGCTGGCCAAGTGCGGATTGGTAGACTTCACATGCCTTCAGAACATTATGATGCACTCTCAGGCATGCAGGTTTGCTAACGATGTGTCTTTCACCGTTAAATCAAGTGACATTTAATTTCTTTAATCGCACATAACTTAGAAAAGTCATTGGTGAGTGCCGCTTGGGTTTGAACCCGGACCGCTAGAGTGAAAGCCTGAGAGGTGAGTTAATGAGCTCGATAGCCACTGGGCTGTCACCGCTTTTACTGTATGTTGTAAGGCCTAGCAATGGTTTCATAGTGATCAGCTGAGGTGCACCACAGCAGGTGGTTGGCCGCGACGATGATTAAAGTAAATAAAGTCTGAGTACTAATGAGTAGTAACTGAAATTTTACTCACTTTGTCATGGAGAGGTAGGTACTTTACATGTACTTTGTCTTTGTGTACGCAACGCACCTTAACTAACTTAAAAATCAAACAATATTGCTTGTTTATTGCTGTTATAACAGCTTAAACAACAAAAACACTAATTTTCATTCGATTTTCGAATGTGTGCCTGCCTTACGCACACCGCACGGATGTTTATTATTCTGTTTCTGTTTCATATAAAATGTAAATGTACTCTGTGCTGTGATTCTGTTTCACAGATTACTATTTCTAGATAGAGTGTCGCAAACGAAGATAAGTTTGATATGCTAGTGTGTGTGATAGGTATATCTTACACTCTTGCCACGCTCTTTTATTGTCGTGGTGTGCGTGC
>DWTT01002008.1:0-10642 GCA_018250895.1 Carterocephalus mandan | reverse complement strand
GTTCTCGAAGGCTGTCAAGTCTGCCAATCCGCACTTGGCCAGCGACCACGCTGTACACCACACCAGTACTACGGTGTACGCCTGTACTGTGTCAGGCCTAATCACTCCCATTCTGAGAGGAGACCCGTGCCCAACAGTGGGACAAAGAAAGGGTTGTGGTGAAATCTTTTTACTCTTAGCTTAGCCTTGTAGGAATGGTTTTTCGTACAAAATTTCACATCAAAATCCCCATACAAATGTCACGATTTTGTTTTGTCGTGTTGTTTGACTTGTATAGCCAAATTCGTGTGTTAAGTGCCAAAAAATACAAAATTACAAAATGAGTGAGCTTTGTGTGTGTGTAGTTGTAGAGAAAACGTGATTAGAGAAGGATTGCCATTATTAACACCTTTTAGACACGGAAAAATGAGTTCATGTTATCTTTTATTGTGGAGATTTGACGATTTATGGGAAAAAGTGAAAATCTGCTGGATTCACCCCTTTGAATCCAGCAGGAGGGAGCGTTTGGATTGGTTGATTTTATAGGTTAAAGATGGCAAACGAGCACGCAAGAGTAACAAAGTAAACAAGACTCAATTGAGTCTTGTTCCAAGCCTGACACAAATGTAGGGAATATATAGGAAATTGGAACACTGAAGAATGGATAGAGCGAACGTAATTTGCGTTTGCATTTATCTAAATGTATTTTTATATTTATCACACACAAACCAATATTGATGATTTAATCAAGACCTAGTAAAAAATCAGATTACATTGATTACAGATTGAGATTGTGTTATAACACAATCTCAATCACAATAACAAGGAATATCTCTGGAAGCATTTAGCGAATTTGTGTGAACGAGGTCTTATACATTCACCGTTGAATACTTCACGAATATTTGTACTAACTCGGGAGCTGTTTACAAATTGTTTCAATGATAAAAATATTCGAAACACGAGATAACATCTATTGGAAATAAATTTATGAGGCTAGCGTCAAGTTATTAGGGGAATCGCCTAATTAAAACGTTTTAACTTATAGTATTTTGAGTCAAATATGGACATTTTGTGTCATGTTTCTTGTTTTATACTGTTTGTGTTGCAATTAAATTTAATACCTTAGGAGGTATAGAACATACCTACTCCACCACGCAGCTCCAATGCAAATTTGTGGAGGAGTTAGCGGCCAACCCAATGCCGAAAGTCTTCGACAAGGCTTAACGACTGTTTTCACCATTAAAAACAACGGGAACTGACGGCCAAACGTGACCTCCTGCCCATGAAATTTTGCCACTAGCGGTCACCCATCCACAACTCAACCGCGCCTTTCTTTGTCTTAACACTATGGTTATGGTGGTGGGCCCCGATTTCCGCAATTTGCCCTTTATAAAGCGCTTTTTTGCGTGATTACCGATTTTACCGCTGCTGATCACATTGAATCGACGCGAACCATTGAGCTATGGACCTATATATTCATAATCATTACTATTACCCTTTCATCTCATTGCTAGTAGGTACTAGGCCACCCCATTGGCTAATTAGGTACGGATCGACAAATTCCAAGCACTTCGTTTTCACTGAGACTTCATCGGTCATACCATAGAAGTTATGCCACTACTACCCCAACCCCATCAATGTGATGCTTGGGTCAGCTGTCAAAGTTTGAAAGGAAAACCACGCTACCCAAGTGCGGGTTTGCAGTCTTTACATAGGTACCCTCAAGAACATTATGGATAACATTCTAAACTCCATTCTGCAGTGGAGAAACATCGTGAGGAATTAGTTTCCTCAGTTTCCGTAGGAATTATTTTCCTCACGATGTGTTTCCACTGCTAGAATTTAGTTTCTTAAAGAAGTAACGAGCCAATCAAATGTCATGTCACATTTCTCCAACAGTTCCAGAGACAATCTCCTGCCGCTCTCTCCACACAACCTGAATCTCAATTCGGCTCTCACTTGCCGTTTGGTCGGCGGGCTGACCAGGGAACAGAGAGCCGTCTGCCACGAAGCGGCCGATACTGCGGCGGTGGCATTCGAAGGTCTCCAGCTAGCGGTCAAGGAGTGCCAGCACCAGTTTCGATGGCATCGCTGGAACTGCTCTAGTCTAACAACGAAGAGCTCCAATCCACACGCCAGTGGGATTATGAAGAGAGGTAAGCGCTATTGTCATTTGCATGTGGTTATAATATTGTGTGTCTACAAGTGAGGTCCTTGGCTACCTTCGGGTGACCTAAAAACTTCCAGCAGCGTGGATAAGAGACCCATGACTTACAGTGGGACGCTAATACATTGCAACCAACCTAACATTCAAACCAATGACGATGGTTCATTGCAGTCATTGGTACGTACCTACGCCTGGGATTCGAATTCGGACCTCCCTCCCTCCGGATTCTACCTCTCTGGATGAATTTCAACCACTGGGCTGTCAATCTTCTGTGAGCATTTAGAGTTTCGTCGTATTTATTCGTTAGTTACTTCGTTTAGTTTTTCCTAGGACTCGTTAATACAATCCTAGAAAAAGTCCTAATGTCCTAAAAGTGCATTGACTAAAAGTATTATGGATGTGGGTGGTAGCCTGGACGAACCGTATAAAGCTTATACTGATTCTGTATAACTACTAACTAAAATATTTTAATAAAACAAAATAAATTGAACACGCAGACCAATGGCGATCGGCCACCACAATCCGAATTTATTACGACGAAAAATTATTCACGCACATTAAGGACCGCTGGCGAGGGTTACTATACGTATTTACAGCCGTAAGTCTTTATGTCTGTATCTCCGGGTGTGAAAGGCTTTGTCGACCTTGTTTTTTCCACAATCATCGCACACGTTGACGTGGATATTTACGAGCATGGAGGATGGGAGACAACAAATAATAAGACGGGCCAGGTGTTGCTCCCGCGCCCGCGATTTCACGCAACGTGTGGGTCCGACCAACGCCGCCTCTAGCCTCTACCAATTAATATTTTAACTGGAATTCCCTCAGCTCGAAGAGGTCCGTCACTCGATTTCCACCACGCCCTTTATGGGTGCACGCGTGTTAATAACACCTGGGAATCTTAAATTTATGGCGTAATACCATTAATTTACTTACGTTCGATTTCGCAATGAATAAGCGACAACTTTAGCTGGCTTTCATCACATTTTACCACGACATTCCATAAATGTAGGTACGATACTAATATAATGTTGGAAATGTAAAAGTTGGTTTTGTTAACGGTGCGGTGACTTTAAACTTTCTAAGTAATTGCCATGTTCGTATCAGTTACACAATCTCAAGGATTGAGACGCAAGTTATTCACGGGTTGTCTCTAAATATGTTATCTGTGTATTGTGCTACATATAACACTATTAGTATTGATAACGCACCGTGACGACACCTTCCGGCCGTTCAGCGACACGATTCCGTTTAGATTGAAATATAATAAAAAAAACAAGCGTAACTAAATACTTAAACATCTTTCTTAACTCAGCCATTGTCAAGGATACGAATTGAAACGCCGGCTAGTGGACGAAACGAAAAAAGCTCAAGAACAAATCGAGAGGCTTTCAAATAGGATAAAGGCGATCGATGATCGAAGAAGAAAGATAATAATGATTTGGGACCGTTGGATTTTTTGCCGGGTCGTGTAGATACATTGATGAAAGGACCTCGGACGGATGGCATTCGGGATAGATCGCGGATTCGTTCCGCTTCCCTGTGATCCTCCACACGTAGTTAGCGCTCTTGTTGTACGTGACGCTGGTACAATACCAGAGCGACAATGTGGACGATTTAATGACCTTTGTCGAGCTAATGAGACAATTGTAAGAAAATGTTTCGCCTCGGGCGTTAATGGAGCGATGCGGCCGCGATTAGCCCGATATGTCGGAGGACGCGTCGCTTGTCGGCGCTGTGACATGAGAGAATGGCGTCGCAGCCAGGGTGGCGCATTCGATACCGATCTGGCCGCGCACGTGACGTGAATTCAGACCGCGAATGTGTCATAAAAAAGTGACGTTTATTGGAGTTTTATATCAACAACGTGTCCACAGACGACGGAGTGTCAACGACAATGTGTAGTTATGATGCTGCAAAAACGGCTGCGATGTTCAGACGGTCTTATCTGTGCGCCCGTCATGGGAATTTTGCCGCCGTTTGTGACGACTTTATTTCGAGAATTTCAACTCAACGAAAAACAGCACTATTTCAACCAGGATTTCGCAGGTCTTAGTAAAAAATATGGCGGTTCGATCGAGTTGTCACACGCGTCAAAATGTTTAAGGTACACTTTCGTGACTGAGCATCATTGATGACCTAAAATAACACTGCAGAGGGCTTAGACAAAGGCAGGACGTGTCGAAATGTCTCAATGCTGAGATGTGGCCCAACCTTCTAATGGTCGCGATAACATCATCCCGGTGCGTTACTGAATCGTGCTCCTTCAGATGCCCCTCAACTGTGAGAAAAAACACACAAAAGGCCCCATAAAAATATGAATTTAGCCCAGAGTTCCCAGTTTGGGACGTGACGTCGAGTGGTATTTTTTTGTTTCACGTCTTTGTTCCATCGGATTATGAAGGCCGCTTTTAAGAGTTAATTAAGTCGAGGATGGCATAAGTGAGATTGCAGAATTTTGGAGATTCGCCTTAATGGAGTGGTCATCGAACGTAAACTGCCTTATTTTGATGTTTTAAGAAGGCTCTTACCCTAAATATAGTTTTGTGTGCTAATATTTTGGTATTATTGACCAAAATAAAATCATTAATTTACTCAACAACATCCCATTAGTGACTCACTGATAGTGGTACGATTGAGGCTGTATTTACAAGGCTATGGCTGTTTAGGCATTATTCACAGATTTCAAGAACGGTTAGATGCCATCTAATGTTCATTTTATTTTTGAAACATTGTCAAAGTATATATTTTACTGAAGTGTCTACCCTACAGAACCTGATATTTAAAAAAATACATAAAATTAATGAAATAAAATAGTACACAGAGTACCATTGGTTTGACACACATACATTTAAACACATTGAATAATTAGTTACACGATGGCATGTTATTTGTCACATATCACTTAGAACCACAGACAATATAAGGACTACCCTATATTGTCTGTGGTGTGGTGTACCTACACAGATAATATACTACTTCAACATTCGTTTGAAGTAAGTGATACCTTAATGACGTTCGAACTTCAAATTTAAAAAATGAGTTATGGTCGAATTTTGACCACTCGGCGACCACAAGTAACACATTAATATAGCGAAGATTAGGCGTTCATTTTGAGCTGGTCACACCGAGGTCGGCCTGGTCGTTATGTATCGGTAATTAGCGATTCGCCACACACGGCCCCCTGCATTCCATCGACCAACCCTAATTAGTGCACATTTATAGAACACCTACACTCAGACAAATCACTTTTTATGGTTTTCATGTTGCAAACGAGGATGCTTTGGGCAGGATGGTGTTGATTTTCTCAGGATTATTTTTAGTGTTAGATTGACTTTTTGAATAGATATAAGATAGCAAGCCTACTGATTCGCTGCCGCCAGACTTAAGACTGCTGCCGCCCATACGAGTACTGTGGCACACTTGAAACAAAACTCAATATAATTTATATCTATCTATCATTTATTTCGTAATAATCAAACGCACGTTATTTATTCGTGAACAGCTAATACAATGCATAAATACTTTGTATTCCTCTTTTAGTAATAGAATTCTCTCAAAAACTGTTTAGGCACCAGAACCAGATCTACCAAATGTATATTAATGACGTGCGTATGCGCATTACCTTAAAGGTTATGTACCAACAAAAAGATACCTAAAATGTATCGCTTTTAGAGTTATGAAATGTCGCTTTAGATGTTTTGCAGCAACAATGTTAACACAAGGCAGCCGATGTATAATTAGGTCCCTCAATAAACCCATTAACACAGTCCAAATCGATCAGAAAAAAACGCAAGGGAAAGGTAAAGACTAGATTCCGTGTACTGTAGGGGGCAATCCAGAAAAAGTGGTCAAATGTGTTGGTAAAGTTGCTTCACACGAATTAATTAGGTAGTTAAAGTTAATTCAAGTATCAAATACAAATTTTAAGTACCTATTGGAAATTTTATTGTTCCCTCGAACAAATTCTAGGTATATCGTGAAATAGTCCGTTATTCAAGCATATGGTAAGTATATTATTTGTAGTTATTACGGCTGTTTTCAACTATATGTTGTA
Source organism: Carterocephalus mandan (assembly GCA_018250895.1). Taxonomy (NCBI): domain Eukaryota; kingdom Metazoa; phylum Arthropoda; class Insecta; order Lepidoptera; family Hesperiidae; genus Carterocephalus; species Carterocephalus mandan. The sequence continues at coordinate 4,439 of DWTT01002008.1, read as the reverse complement.
CATTTACATTTCATTTCAGTAAGTTAATTTAAAAACTTATTATTTCAAGATTGAAATCGCTGGAACGTTATTACTGAATATTCATGCCGCATGCGATTTTCCCAACAATGACAAGAAAGTCATGTCACATAAAAGTCTTATTAACAAAAGCTTAAGCTTCGGAGCCAACTTTAAAAGGCAAATATACGAGCAAAACCGAATAAGCAAACTCGAGTTCATTCATTTTAGCACCAGATTTATAGGCTATCGATTTAAAAGCGAGAAGATCGTGAAAAACCATTTTAAAATCGCAAAGTGCAGAATCGTAAATCACGGGAGACGTGCGCGGGCGCATGCGATGGCAGCTCAGCGGTGCGCGAATCAAAAACTATGTAACTCGGCGCGGAAAAAGCCGACCACCGCCGACGATGCCCGGAAAAACTTATCAGTATGCGCATCTCATTAAATAAATGCTCGCCTTCAACGATCCAATTTTAAATAAAGAATCGAACATGAAATAAAATGTTTAAAATTATAATTGAAATTTGTATTTACTTAGCCTGAGAATTTTTTCACCCGCGGGCACCAAGTTGCCGCATACCTTATACGGTCCCAATGTAGATTTGCCAATTTAATCCGTGTTTCGTGGAATCGAGGTGGCGCTGTCGTCGCGCGTCGAACGTGTAGTGATGTACGCGCTGAAATTGAATTCCTGTTAGCTTCTTACATTGCCATCCTTAAAATGATACAATAATAAATAAACAAAATTCAAATACAAAAATAATTTATTCGTCCAGAAAAATTTAATTGCATATATCATGTCTAAACATTATGATAAACTGTCTCAAATTAACATTCGATACGGGAAAGAAAAACAAACTCAAAATTTAACTTGCAGACGGCGAGTGTCGTAAATCGGGAATCGATTTTTGCGCCGAAGTCGTAGCGAAAATAATTACATGTCATGCATTATTAAAACAAACACAGCGAAAAAAGCCAAGGTACAAGTGTAAGGGAAGAATTTAAAATCTGTCACCAGTTCGAAATTCGGAGCATTCGATCCGAAAAAGTCAGGATCGTATAACCAGAATTCATTACAATCGATTGCCCTAAATCTTTATGTGCGTATTATAAAAATGTCAATTTGGAGTGTATGTCTTTATAGTCCTTCATCAACTTTAGGATTTATGGGCAAATATGTATGAATTCGGATCAATAGTGAGTTTTAGATTTGTGAGTGCAGCGATGACAGCCCAGTGGCTTTTCAACACGCCTCTCATTCGTGGGGGCATGGGTTCATAACTTGAAATTCAAAGGGCCAACCAATGACTTTTTAAGTTATGTATGTATGTATGTATGCACTATAAACCATCGATTCCAGTTGTTTTCAATTATAAAAACAATCGGTAAGCATTGTTGAAGACCTTCGGGTGGCTTGAGAACATTTGACACTGGGTTGGCCACGGACCCCTCTGTCAATCCGCATTGGAGCAGCGTGGTGGAGTATGGTCTAGACCTCCCGCAGCTGTGGAATGTCTATGGGTTGTAGCGTTTAATTATATTAGTTGGCATTTATGAGCACACAATATTAAATGTATTTTTGTTTAGTGTGAATCTACAAACAGGATCTGAGACGGTACTGACATGGTAAAAACCTCTAGTAGGTACATAAAGTCTCGTTCGCAAATGCCAATTAGGAATTAACTAATACAAGTGGTATGAAGCAATCATTGTTCCTTAAGGATAATAGGTCAACTGCATTATTTTATCAAAACAAACATGTAGTAATGCACCTGCGACCTCTGGTGTCCAGAATTGGCAGATATAGCTGTAGTCCGAGCGACGTTCCTGACCGGTTCTAAGTTCATAAAAAATATTAAAAAGATATAGTAGTATCGTTAAAACTTCGAAGCTAATTAGAGGCACGGCTATGAAAGTTCACGAAGTCATTAATATGCATATTGGTTGCAGTTTTTTGTATTAAAATGCTTTGTTCATACATTTACAACTTGTCGGAATGTATCGATGATAGCACCTCGTCCTATAGCTGTCTATATTGAAGAAAGTTTAATGCATATTCATAAAGACGTCGCGGACGTAGGATGATGCAAAAAATTAAATGTCGCTCCATAATAATTAGTACTGTGAACTTACTGTGAATGTTCTGTTTGGTTGCTTCCGTAAAAAATACTTGATCTAACGGGCTTTGCTGGTGAGTTACCTGGCAAGGCAGTAACTTTCGGCTAGAAATTTCTACATATAAGTGTAGCGACACATCTGCTGAACGTACTGCTTACGTTCGGCGGAATACGCTCGCAGTGTTTTTACGTCCGAAGTTACGTCGCATTCGGCTTAATTTCCGCCAAACGCTATATAACCCGAACCTTCCTTCGAGCGACTATTTCAGCAAAAACGCATTCAATGTATTTTGCATAGCAAGCGACACATCACGCGACAGAAAGATTGGCGCGCGTAGTTGAACGTTTGGCGTGTACTTCTTGCGGATGTCTTTTACATCTTCTAAGCCTTTTATAATAGCCAATATTGTAATAAAATATTTTTTTCTGGACATTTCAACCCGTCACAACCGCACACCACAAAGTGACGACACCGACTGACGAAGACGCTGCGTAATTTACCGTTTGGTGTGTCACGCCAACCGAATACTACGACCGGTAATTCAGTCGCTGAAGTTTCAGCGCCGAAGTTTCAGCAGGTGTGTCGGTACACTAAAGTAAATAATAAGCAACCTAAGTAAAGAAAAAAAAAATTACCTTATTATGTATGAAATGTGCATAATTGAAATAGGGAATAGTTAGTAGAGTACCGATTATTGATCAAGCCATTAATTGGCTTGATCAATAATCGGTACTCATTCTTCTAATTAACCAATTAGTTCCTATTAATATAAAATATGGACTCAATAATTTTCTACACCAAATATGTAAGGATAGATAAAAGGCTGACTAATGGGTAAGACAGCGACATAGGAAGAAATGAGGCGGACCGATGAAAAGTGCCATAACTCAGTTAATGTTGATTTTTTCTATATTTCTATTTTAATTGTATTGTTAATATTCTTTTCATATAATTTAATAAACAACTTTTCGAAGAACTGTTGGTTTAATTCATACTATTTTATACATATTTAAAATTCACTTGAATTACAATTAAATTTATTTCAATTCAATTCAACATTTCTGAATCCCTCGAAGCTATATTATATATAAGCATTAAGACTGACGAAGACGCTGCGTAATTTACCGTTTGGTGTGTCACGCCAACCGAATACTACGACCGGTAATTCAGTCGCTGAAGTTTCAGCGCCGAAGTTTCAGCAGGTGTGTCGGTACACTAAAGTAAATAATAAGCAACCTAAGTAAAGAAAAAAAAAATTACCTTATTATGTATGAAATGTGCATAATTGAAATAGGGAATAGTTAGTAGAGTACCGATTATTGATCAAGCCATTAATTGGCTTGATCAATAATCGGTACTCATTCTTCTAATTAACCAATTAGTTCCTATTAATATAAAATATGGACTCAATAATTTTCTACACCAAATATGTAAGGATAGATAAAAGGCTGACTAATGGGTAAGACAGCGACATAGGAAGAAATGAGGCGGACCGATGAAAAGTGCCATAACTCAGTTAATGTTGATTTTTTCTATATTTCTATTTTAATTGTATTGTTAATATTCTTTTCATATAATTTAATAAACAACTTTTCGAAGAACTGTTGGTTTAATTCATACTATTTTATACATATTTAAAATTCACTTGAATTACAATTAAATTTATTTCAATTCAATTCAACATTTCTGAATCCCTCGAAGCTATATTATATATAAGCATTAAGACATTAGTTGCGCAACCGAATCCCGAACACTGTATCCCGCTTCTCACTGATTCCAGTCACCCATAACTCAGAACCATCAAAATCGATCAACAGAGCGTGCAACAAATCGCGACATATCGATTCTATCGCGTCTCAACGGCTCGACAAATATAAATTTGTCAGTGACGAAACGGAAAAAGCTTGGACCGGACTGGACTTTATAAATAAACAATAATATCGCCCTATTTGGACGGCACACCGTAACATTCGTCGTTCGCAGACGATACTCGATCTCAAATGATGAAGTTCATACGTTTATAAGGCACGATGTGTGTCAGTCTGAAATTGTATTGTTACATATGCAAGAGTACGAAGTGAAAGGCTGACTAATGGATAAGACAAGGCCTTATGGAAAAATGGCTGACCACTAATGAAAAGTGCCAAAATTTATTTAATTTTGATTTTTTTTTAAATTTAAAATATTTGTAGAGCACCAATTTAAAAAAGGAATTAAATTGGAATGTTTTTAACATGCTTTTATTAGTAGGCCAGTCATTAAAGCCTCAAACCCCTAAGAAATTAGTAACTCGCTGAAATTTTGAGGGTTTGTTAAGGAAG